>CM075806.1:114558901-114828301 GCA_037975025.1 Excoecaria agallocha | reverse complement strand
GGTCCATTTGCATAATTATCATATTAATTAGCATACTTTCAAATTAGATAAAATTATATAACAAGGATTGTTCGCTATATTATGCTTCACAACTATTTTTCTCTTTACAACTACTTTTACTTAGTACAGAATGGAAATATACAAAGGTAAAAGCAAAAAGTAGCATCTTCATACTTCAACTTTTCCTAATGTTGGCCTTATCACTGCAGATCTAGCCCCTGATAGAGAGTCCGAACTTGAGTGCCCATACGGATCAAAACCCATATTAAGCTATACAACTTAGTGGGGAAAAGTCAATATGTGAGCAACCACTCATAGTGGTCATTCCTAAGCACATAAGTATACATCAACACAAAGATACAATTAATTTTATTTTTGACTAATAACAAGTGTCCTACTACATTTCTTATGATGCAAGTGAAATTATGTGTAACACATCACCATGTAGCAATTTCTTTAATAGTTTATTTCTTTTCTTTGAATGCCTGCCTAAGTTCTATAGGTGTGGATAACAGGTGTTGTGGATACCAATAGGTATCGATCATATGAATACCTAAAGGTATTAATTCTATGGATACATAAAGGTATCAAAACTATATACCTAAATGGGAGATAAACTATGGACCCAAATGGGGTCAACTATAGCAGCCATATCTATAATCCTATATGCATACCTATCTATCCATAACTAAGATCCGGCGTAGGTATTATATCAATTTTTATATTATTTCTTTCATTACGTGCACACTTCATCGTATTGCATAATTTCACCAGTAAACATTTAAAACAATTACAATATTGTAATATGATTATCATTATATGCCTATAATTACATATTGAATAACTATTACTATATAACTTTACTTATGTAAACATTCATACACAATATGCTTTAATTTTGTTCTTATATGATAATATGGTTCTCACATATTTTTAGTGTCATAATTTATCTTTATCTTTGTGTTTAAGGTGCTTTAAGAATGTTTAGGGAGGTTTGGACAAGCTCAGGCAATCTTTTAGGACCTAAAAATCAGGGTTAAAAAGAAATAGAGGAGGGTCATGGTCATTACTTGATATGCACTAACCATGAAATAGGTGCATTTTCTCTTTTAGACTAGCTCACAATCATTACCAAATTGGTGTTGTCTATGAGGTCCATTCTGCCCTAAAAATTCTAAAAGTAAATTTTCAAGTTAAAATTTTAAGCTATTTTAAATCTAGAAAATTACATTTTTAGCTAAAGTGTCCTAATACAAATTTGTTCCCCTGTGTTTCTAGTTTCCAAAAAATTAAAAATCACTCCATTTAGGCATGTAAATCTCTAGATATTCAATAAAAAATAGCCTGCTCCCAATGACAGGACATCAGACACAATAAGAGTTAAAGCTCAATTTTCATCATCATGTAAGGGGATTTATTTTTTGACTTCTTCATATGAAATAAATATATATGAATCTAGTTTCTACTTCAACTAGAATTACCCGATTTGGATCCCTGTAGCTTAAGTTTTAAATAAAATAGTCTGGATTGATCCATTGAATCCTAAGATAATTTTTTTAATAATTTAAAGAGAAACTTTCCTATTCTAATTCTCAAGAACTCTTGAGATTTATTTCCATGATAATAACCGATTATAACATCAAATATTTCATTCCCATATCACATGAAAAAAACATACACATTCAAATCATGCTAGTTCCTATACCTCTTTGTAGAATTCACCTTTTTCAAGCTCCTCCTCCTTTTTTTTAACCTTTTCTAGTTTACCCTTCTACATAGAATAAATTCACATATTGTTATAGTATAAAAGTTATAGTATAAAAGACTCATATACTCTCTCTCTAATTAATTACCAAATAACAAGAAATAAAGAAGAAGAAGAAGAAGAAGAAGAAGAAGAAGAAGAAGAAGAAGAAGAAGAAGAAGAAGAAGAAGAAGAAGAAGAAGAAGAAGAAGAAGAAGAAGAAGAAGAAGAAGAAGAAGAAGAAGAAGAAGAAGAAGAAGAAGAAGAAGAAAAGAAGAGGGAGTTGTTACCCTAAAATTATAACCTCTAAATTCTCTCTTTTAAATAATGGGGGTTAAACTTTTTAGGGGTTAAATGAGAGAAAATGGCTGTCTAAATCTCTTTGAAGTTGCTAGCCATCTATCTCCCTTAATCCCTTGAAATTTCTTCAATTCTCATGAAGATTCTAAAGAGAATGGGTGTCTTGCTCCCATTGGTTCCCATTTTAACCTATCAAAAATTGCTTTTAAATTATTTTTCCCCAATTTCATGTTTCTACGCCTAAACTTTCTCTTTCTATTTTTAATTAAGTCCCTTAATTTGTATATTTTCCATAATTAATTACATATATAGCTTAATTTAAAATGATCACTTTACCCTTCTCCTTTTAAGATAATTACCTTTATGTCCTAACTTACAATTCGCTAACTGTGCATACATATAGTGTTTATATTCTCATTTAAGCACAGGTATGTATTTTCCTAAGGTCTAAATAGGGATCTCACATCACTCCTACTTGGCACCTCAATAACATGTTGTTTTATATTCAAGTTTTAAGCATTAATCCACTCTCATCTCTCACACAATGCATTTACAATAAAATTAAATAAATATTCTAATCAAATAAAGAAAGTGGTAAATAAAGCAATAAACAAGATAAATCATACTTACATTATTACAAAGGTAAATCATTCGACAAAGAAATAAACAACATACATAAATTGGTATATTTATTTAGATTAAGAACATTGGTTCCTTTATGCACGTTTTACAAAAAAAACTTTTCTTATTTATGTGGTTTTTGGTTAGAAAATTGGACATTGGTCCACTTTACTTAGAAAAATCCTGAATTAATTTATAAAAATGATTTCAAATGACTTTTCTATTTAAAGCTTCCAGAAAATTAATTTTATTACTACCTAGCACATTCCCCAGAGTGATATACATCCAAAATAAATAAAATCAATCTAAATGAAGCAAAATAATAAATAAAATGATAAATAAAGTGAATGTAAATAAAGCAAAATAAGCAAAGAGGGAAAGGAACAAATTGGGAGCATGACTCTCAATGCATAATCATCCTACAGGATTCTCCAAATGTACATTGGACCAATTACTCACATAAAACCACAAAAATCGATAAATTAGCATTATAAGATAATATAAAATAAAAAAACAAATAAGATACATAATAATGTTATAAGAAATTATAACACACATACAGAAGCAAAACATTTACAAAAAGACATAAAAATGAATTAACACACCAAATATTGATAAAATTACATAAAGAACAATAGAATGACATAAAACATATTAAAATAAGCATAAAATTTGACCATGGATGCCCCTGGACAAGTGACAGATGCCCTTGACCAAGGAGGGACGGGACGAGAAGAAATCACTATGGTGTCCCATCTGTTGTGTTAACAGTAGTCATCTGTTATAGTTTTTTCCTATCTATCACTCGAGAGATAGATATAGAAAACTAAAAAATAACATAAAACTCACCAAAATCTCAAACCAACCCTAAATATATGAATAAGTGGATCTAAAACATGTCAAACCTAAAATTCTAGCCCTAAATCATGTTTTAACTAAACAAAAATAAAATTAACACCTAAAACAACATCTAAAAAATAAAGTTCAAATTATACATTTATGGAGGAAATCATGCCAAAGAAAAATTCTATCATGCATACAGGCTCATACTAGTATGGCATTCGACTGAACATATGGATCTAAATAAATAACGCACAAGAATGCAATTATTTTTATGTTAAATAGTATGTACAAATATGATAAACCTAGATAGAGAAAGAGGGAGGAAAGCCTAGAATATTACCCTCAGAAGATATTCCGACTCTGTATGCCTTGAAGCCCAGATCTTTGCTCTGACCTTAGCGATGTGTTCAAGAAAATAAAATGATTGTGTGTACTTTTGTTGGATCAAAAGAGTGTGCGAAACTTTTGATCTTAGAGAGAAAAATTAAGTTTATCCTTCTCCAAGAACCTGTTCTCTTTTTTTCAAGAATGATCCCCCCTAAAAACCCTATTTTTCTTATGTTTTATACCTAGGCAACTCTAACTCTCCATAACTCTCCAAGTATGGAGAGATTAATCCTTTAAAATCTGAGTCAAATCACCCAAAAATTCTATCTTTCCATTTTTAAAAACCAAAAACGTGGGAAATTTAAAAATGCAACCACAAACGGCAGTCCCTAAAGATTGATGACCGTCCTCAAATGAAATCCTTAAATTTATAAAAATACCCTTGATCTAATCGGAACAAGAGGGAAGTGGCCATAAAAAATTGTCCCTCATATGATAGACGACTGTCTGTCATGATAAAGGGCCAAACTCAAGGGTTTTAGTGCTCATTTGCTAAAGCCTTCAAAAATACATGGAAAATCATAAAATTTTGATGAAAAATGTGAAAACTCTAGATCGGAGTTTTGAGATCCTTGTTATTTATCAGAAATATATTATTTTCTCATCATCAAGTAACATTGATCTAGGTTGCCTCGGATCACGGTGTGTACAATTAGTCAATACATTAATAAATGTATTGAAATATACCTTTATAAATATCATTATATTACATTATGTAAAATTTAGATTACCAAACAAATGATTGATTAAATTTTCAATTACATTACAACGTATTATATCTTTGCAAACATACCCTAAATGTTTCCATGCCTTTTAATATTTTAAGATAATTCTTTTCCATTTCTTTATCATAAAATAATATTAATATTTTTAAAATAATTAAATAAATATTTATTTTATCATATTATATATTAACTTAAAAATTTAATAAATAATTCAAACACATCATAATATGAACCTATTATCATAATACATATCATAATAAACATGTTGGTTAAGGTTAAGGTTTGTTAAGGTAGGTGAAAATTAATTTGGTTACTAAAAAATTAAATGATTTGGTAAAAAGTAAAAGTTATAAGATTAAAACAATAAAAATAAGTTTAGACAATTATGTAGAATCACCAGCAAAATTGGATATTTCCATTATTCTTAAATCATGTATAAAAATCATGAAATATAATACCATGTAAAAAATATCCTCTTAAATATGATTTTTCAGAGAACAATATATTAATAAATCATAACCTACCACCATTCAAACACACTCTAAAGGGAAATTTATTTTCTTATATAGTATCGGATGGAAGATTTTGGATGATTGTTTGATTATGGTTAAAATTGATGCACCACTCATTTAATTGTTGTGTATTATGGACTCTAATGTAAAGGTTGCATTAGGATATGTTTATGAAGGGATGCATATGGCTTGCAAGTCTACCAAGCGTATGTTCAAGAAAAAGAAAAAAATATTATAATACATGTATCGAGATCATTGATAAGAGATGGGACAAGCACCTTTGTCAAAATCCGCATACAACATTTAACTTTTTAAATCCCACTTTTATGTATGCTCTTAAATTTTGTGAAAAGCCTAAGGTTTTGAGAAATTTTGTGGACGTACAAGAGCTGCCAACAATAAATCCATCTGGTAAAAAAACTAGGGGTGTGCATCGATCGGGTTCGGCCAACCCGACTAGAACACGATTAACCCGAAACCCAAAATTTCTCATATCTTCAATTGACCCTACCCTATTTTATAATCAGGTTTCGACGTTACTAACCTGACTTTTTTCGGGCCCGACCCGAATAATCCGAACAACTCAATTTAACAAGCCTCATGATTAATGCCCAGATGAGGAAGAATTCAATCCCAACTTAAATTTGAACTATGCCTCCATTCCAATAACAAGCCTCCACCCTCTTATAAATTTTCCAATGAAAGCCAAGAACACGTTCAATTACTAAACAAAGCATATAAATTCATTTAATCTAAGTAAACAAATTAAGCAATACTTAAAAAAGAAAATAAAAATTATAATTGTAGAGATCATGTGATTGGTTTCTTAATTTAACTTTCCATTTATCAGTTAATTTTCCATTCTTTAGTACACGGTTTCATCTTGCAAAGCCAATCGTGCACTAAAAAATAAAGAAAATAATCATTCAAATCTATATGTAATTTAATCAAGAAATTTATAAGCAAGATATCATTACTTGTTCCATAGAAATTCAGAAAAAAAAATATCATTACTTGTCTATAAATTCTACACAGCTGTGATTGAGAAAGTGTAAAAAAAATGCTTTAGAACAATTCTGTCAAAATTGAATTTTAGGAATACATACTGGAGAAGTTCCAATCAAAACAATTTCAACCAATGAAAGCCAAGAACACTTTCTCATATTCCAAACTAAACTCAAATTTATTCAAAAACCCTCATACGTACTCAACAAGTTACATCCAATCCAATAACCCATCATAAGTCTCAACATAAATTAAAACCCATTAAACAACAATATTTGATTATTAACGATAACTAAAGTAACACAGGCTATTGAATAACATAGGAAACTACCATAACTCGATAAAAGATTAAAATTCGAGACTTCAAATTTCTATTGCTTATAACCATAAAAAACATATACATAAGATAATTTACAATAAAATCTACAGAGACTATTCACCTAAATGATAGAGAAATTCACATTGGAAAAATAATATAATAAAACATATAATTGAAGAATATCTTGTCAGCGCCTAATATCCACAGCTAAAAAGACAAAGCTAAAATACAAAACAATGGATAAAAGTAAACAAAAATAGTAAAAACAACAAAAAAAACATAGAAAAACAAAGCTGGAGATGAAGAAAAAGTGAGTGGAGTGATCGGGTAAAGTACCAATGGAGATAGAGAAAGAGAGATCGGTAGTTCGGCAAAGAAAATCTCAGGCGATCGGAGGAATTTGAAGTCAGAGGAAGAGGAGATTAGAGAGTGAAATCATTGCCGCCATTGATGAACAGAATCAGCAGCAACCATTTGCTACTACCTCTATAGAAAATAGAAGAAAAAAAGAACATGAACTTACTAGCGAAAGGGAGACCGGACCGCAGTTCACCGACGATGGTGAGAGTAGAGGACGAGTGGAGTGGGCGACGGGGTGGGGAAGATTGACAATTAGGGATTTGGGTTCGAAGGAATGGTAGCATAAAAGAGGGAAATTAGGAATTTCTAATGCTTTTATATATGGTTGTTATTCAGGGTTGGCATCCGAATCGATTTTAGAGGAATTTTCATTCGATTCGATCCAAAATTTTCATAATCCTAACATCTGAATCGATCATATTAATCCGATTAACTTCACCTGAATGTGTCGGTTTGAATCAAATTGATCGGATCAATTCGAATTTTGAACACCCTACGAAAAACCAACAAAGGAAATAAGGTCATAAAAAGAGCAAATTGGGAGCTTTGGTTGACCGTCAGCTTTATTGTCAACTAAACACATATTGTCAACTAAACACATGGAAACACGTAATTCATCTAATGCTCATTTTATAATAACTTGCTCTTTACATTTTCTATTTATTCTACTTGCATGAGATGTTATAATTATGTAACTACTTTTATTATAATGTACAGATCAGTGGTGGACATTGTATGGACAAGATATATGCTCCAATTTTGTTTTTTTTTTAAAAAAAAATTAGCCATTAGATTTGTAAGTCAAACAACTTCTTTTGGGTGTGAGAGAAATTGAAATCTACTTGACCGCATCCATACCAAAAAGAATTCTATGGTATAAATCTCACCATATATATTTTTTTATTCCATCGAAAATCGATATTATATTACAGACAATTATAGTACGAAAAATCTCTAAATAGTATATATTTCCAATTCCGGTTTAACCTCTGTTAAAATTTTAAACCATTTACAAACTTGGGTAAATTTACTTCCCCGGTTGACTAATCACTACACATCCACCTGTTAATGAATTTTCCTTTTTCGGTTATGCAAGAGGAAATTAGCCAACGGAAAGTGTTCATTTAGGTGGACTAAGTACCTGCTTTTGAACCAAAGGTTGGCAAATTAAATCTACTTGTAACCAAACAAACTCAATTTTCAATTAAGCAATTTATATATCTTAAAACTTACGGTTTTTTCTTCTCCATTAATAGATATTATAATTTTGGAAAAATGCATTTTGGTATCTGAATATAACATTATTTTTATATTAAAATCCATTAGTTCTAAAAGTTGAGATTAAGTATCTGAATATCACTCACATTATATTCAATTTAAATAAAATTAATTTTACATGAGTTCAACTCAAAATAATAGTGAGATTCATTGAAACATAAAAAAGTAGAAAAAATACAATTATTTTAGATATTCAAAAGGTAATAATTGTAATGAGTTGGCTTTTTTTTATTTATTTTATTTTTCATGTATTGATGGGCTTCACAGTCATTTTATGTTAACCTTGTACGAGTTAATCATTAGAGTGTATATTTTAATTATGTCAATTTCATTTAAATTGAATCAAATATAAGTAATTCGAAAAGTACAAAAATTCAGTATCAAATTTTAAAAGTACATAAAATTAATATAAAAAAATATTAAAATTTAAGATTCTGGTATCTGTATTTCCAAAAAATCTATAACAAAAGAGTTTTTTTTTTCCTTTTTTTGAATATATATATATATAAAGTTAGTGCACCGAAATCATAACGTCTGCAATATGAATTTGTTTACAAAATGAATGGATCCGTTTGCATCGAGGAAGTGATTAAATTAACTTCTTCGAGTGGAATGTGCTGTAAAACAAAATTCAACAAATTAATCATTTATGAATTAATATTAAAGTAAAAACTACAATTCAAAGGTTCTTGTTTGTTGAGTGTTTGTTTTTAGTTCTTTTTGTTGTACCCATCCTGAAGAAAGCAATGCGGGAAAATAAGATTAGAAACAAATCTAAAAACTAAGAGCAAGCAAGTTTGTACCAAAATTTGCGCATAGCCACATCCATCAGCAATGACTCTTTCTCTCTATCTGCTTCTCTTTCCTTTGCCTTTATTTTTCCTCCGCTGAATGCTTTGATCTCTTAAGCGCATATTATGGTTAGGGTTTTCAGAATCCAAGATTCTCTTACACCACATGAATGGCACCATTCAATGAAAGTAAAGTACAATGAATCATCCTTTGATTTTCACCATTTGAATTCTCAAATCACTACAATATGCCAAAAAGTCGAATCTCCTCATTCATTGAGTGTTTTTTTCAGACAAAATCCATTGGAATACTCTTTCAGCGTCATCCTCTTAGAGATTATCTTTGTCATTTTCTTTTCAAGGCTCATTCGTTTCCTTCTCAAGCCTTTAAAGCAGCCTCGAATTGTCTCTGACATCATTGTGAGTTCTCTCTTTCCTTCCTGTTTGCTTATTTTTGTGCTTCAAGAATGAATGCTTGCCAAATAGAACCTAAAGTTTAATTTCTAATTTTCTGTTTATTGCGAGTATACTGTGTGAAACAAATAAAATTTCAGGTCTCATTGTTGTAAAATACTTGATAGCAAAAATTCAAAAAATTCAGAAGTTTGGTAATATATTTTTCAAAATTTTTATTTTGTTTCAAGGTGTTTGACAGAAGCTTCAAGTCAAATATTTAGGATTTAAACTATCATATCATATATAATTTATTGATTTTCTTATTAGACCAAAATCATTTTTTGCCATCAAAATGGTTAGAACATGCTACTGAACTTTGCTTTTGATTGTTTTTTACCTTTAAAGTTCCAAAAGAAAGATTTACTTCAATACTTTTCAAAATAAGTGGTTTTAGCAACTAAATTCATGGAAATTAACAAATCTTACTAAGTAGAGGATACATGGCATCTCTGTATTTGTCAAAATAAGTATTTTTTACCACTAAATTTATGAAAATTAATACATTTTATCTCTAAACCGTGGGTACATGGCATTTCGATGCTTTTCAAGCTAAGTATTTTTTGCCACTAAATTTTGTGAAAAATTGATGTATTTACATCTAAAGTGAAAGGATATATGATATTATTCGATTTGTTGTCATATAAGGCAATGGCATTTTTTTCTTTATTTAGAAACTTTAAGAGTAAAAAAAACTAAAAATAAAGTTCAGTAACTATTTCAAAAAATTTCAGTGGCGAAAAAACATTAGTAAAGAATTGGAGACCTCAATTATATTCGTGATGCCAAAAAAAAAAATTAAGCTAGAGCTTATTATTATTTGTAAAATAAGTTTTATTTAGTACCAACTAAAGTAATAAATATTATATGCTTTTTGAAGGGTGGTATAATGATCGGACCTTCAGTATTGGGAAGAAACAAGACGTTTAGAAGGAACGTGTTCCCTGAAGAAGCTGCATTTATAATTCGAAACATTGGAGTGATGGGTCTTATGTATTTCATATTCTTATCAGGAGTAACAATAGACCTCACTTTAATAAGAAAAATTGGAAAGAAACACTTGTATGTATCCTTAGTAGGAATGTTCTGTCCCCTTATACTTGTAGGTGTGATGGGTGCAATTCTTAGATCTTCTCTTGATCCTGAACTTGCTAAACTATCTGGCATTGGAGCAGTTGCAACAGACTTGGCTTTCTCATCATTCCCAGTGATTTATCTAATCCTTAGAGAGTTAAATCTGCTTAGTTCAGAGATTGGAAGAATGTCATTGTCTATATCATTGATTAGTGACTCTATGGGTATAATTTCAATTATTGTGTTTGAGTCACTAAAACAAGGCGAATCTAATGGGAAAGGTGCATTTTGGTACTTACTATCCACAGTTATTCTGGGGGCTTTTGTTCTAATTCCTGTTAGGAGGTTAATGATTTGGATTGTAAAAGAAACTCCAGAAGGTAAACCTGTAGATCAAACCTATGTTATTTTCATTTTGTTGGGAGTACTAATGATGGGTTTGATCACTGATATGTTTGGATTATCCATTGGAAATGGGTCACTGTGGTTAGGGCTTATTGTACCTGATGGTCCACCATTAGGAGCAGCTATTGTGGAAAGGACTGAGACAATTATAATGGAGTTTTTAATGCCATTTTCATTTGCACTTGTGGGTCTATACACAGATGTTTTTGCTATGGTTGATTATGGCTGGTCCAGATTGGCACCACTCCTAGCAATGGTTGTAGTAGGCTATGCGTCCAAAATTATTGCAGTTTTGTTGGTTGCTTTGTACTTCAGAATGCCTATCAAAGATAGTCTTACCCTAAGTCTCGCTTTGAACTTGAGAGGTCAACTTGAGCTTCTACTATTTCTTCATTGGATGGACAAACTGGTATGATTTTTTTTTTAATGTTTTCAATAAGTAGCTGCATTTTAACCCCTCGTTTATTGTTCAATTAATGAACATGCTTCTAATTTATTTTTTACTTTTTCAATAGGCCACAAGTGCAAATTTGCACATAATATTCGATAAAAAAAGTGCAATTTTATTTTTAATATTTTAATTGATACAATATCACCTTTTATGTTTTAAAAATTGGATGAATTTTAATGGTATTTTGTCATGTGACACTTGAATAAACAGACATATAAAAGAAGATTAGCAGATTTCTTTCAATTCAAAATAAAGAGAGTAATATGCACTAATTGAAATATTAAAAATAAATTTGTTCTTTTTGTCAAATATTGATGACAATATTAACAATAACTTTATACTTGAAGCATTTTCAATTAAAACATTTTGTCCAACTTCTTATCCAAATCAGAATATGGTGCTGAAGTGGCAATTTTTTTGTGGGGTGTCACGTGGACAATTTTCAGAGGACCCACATATTACCATGATAACATTTTCATTTACTTTGAATGAAAAAGTAAACAGAAGGTTTCAATTGGAAGGCACATAAATACTAGGGATCCAATTGTAGTTAATAAAAAATGTCAGGAGCCTAATTGTTGAAATAGCAATACCTTGGGGGTTAAAATACAGTTATTCCTTAAGTTTTTATCCTCATCATACATACATTCTAAAGCTGTTTTATGTGGACAGATCATTGGCATTCCAGGGTTCACAATGATGGTGCTATTAACAGTGCTCGTGACAAGCGTATGCACACCCTTGATCAGCATTTTATACAATCCAACAAGGCCTTACATGGTAAATACAAGAAGAACAATCCAGCATAGCCCTGTAGGGAAGGAGTTTCGCATGGTGGTTTGCCTCTACGACAAGGAAAGCATAGCTGGATTGCTTGAACTTCTAGAGGTCTCATATCCAGCTACAACTAGTCCATTCACAGTCTATGCTCTTCACTTGATCGAGCTCGTAGGACGAGCAACTCCAGAATTAATAGATCATGAGCAGCCAGAAGAATCTATGAAGAATTCAGACTATGAAACTATACACAATGCATTGAGACTTTATCAAGAATCAAAAAGTGATTTTGTTAAGCTCAATCTTTACACTGCTATGACAGTTAAAAGAACAATGTACCAGGATATTTGCAAGCTTGCTTTGGTGAACAGAGCTTCTCTGATTGTCTTGCCATTTGAAAGAGGAAGGCTAGACACAATTTCAGGGATTGAAATTGTGCGTCATGGCCATGGATCTATAAGTTCAAATGTGATAGCTAATGCTCCTTGTTCTGTTGGAATTCTGGTGGATAGAGGTTATTCACACAGGGGGCCAACCCTAGCGAACCCGTACCGACAACCTTCAAGATCACAGCAATATTTAATGCTGTTTTTAGGTGGTGCAGATGCTCGAGAAGCTTTAGCATATGCCGATAGAATGGTTATGAATCCACAGGTTTCGCTGATAGTGGTAAGGTTCCTTTCGTATAACAATGAAGGAGATGATGAGATGGAGAAAAAACTCGACGATGGAGTGGTAACATCATTTTGGGTGAAGAATGAAGCAAATGATAGAGTGATTTATAGAGAAGTGGTGGTGCGAAATGGAGTAGAAACTCTAGCTGCAATTCAAGCATTTAATAATAACGCTAATGACCTTTGGATTGTTGGAAGAAAACAAGGAATAAACCCTGTGATCCTCGACGGATTGTCAAATTGGAGTGAAAATCCAGAACTAGGAATAATAGGAGATTATCTTTCATCTGCTGATTTCGGTAGTGATGCTTCTGTATTAGTAGTGCATCAACAAATTATGAGAGGATAGCAATTTATTTGGTACACAGATATTCTTTGTGTAATGCCTTTAGCACATCATATATTTAATCACAGTTCTGCTTGGAAAGATTTTTAAGACGATGGGAAAATTAAACTATAGTTCATCAGATTATATTATGCTTGTTAACTTTGGGATCTAAGGCATGGAAATAGAAACAAAAGGGGAGAGGAATATTGAGACATAATGAAGAAAATGGCCAAAATAAAATTCTCTTTTTTTTTCATTAAGATATTTGGGGTATTTATACATCCCATTAACTTCCAAGAGAAGCTTTACACAAACCAAAAGAAAATAATAAACTACTAAAGAAAAGTCAGTGAAACTGAAAATTAAACCTGAACTTGTAAAAAAATAAATAAAGCCAATATTTTAGGTGTCTAGCCTGGCACATGAACTTTTATTACAGCTTTATAAAACATATAAATCTCAAATGTTCAGGAACAGATATTAGATGCACCATGTGAAAAGCGAACCAATGAATGAATAATACGTGGCGGAATCAATTGCATAGCAGAAGTTGTGTTCGGCCTCATAAGAAAAGTGCATTCATTTTGCTTAGGGATTGCGTTCTCTCTCTCTCTCTCTCTCTCTCTCTACTTCTTTCTTTAAAACTATAAAAATTAAGAAACAACAGAGGATTGAATATTTTGCGAGATTTCATTTAGATTTTGGTTTAGGTTTAGGTTTGAAAATCGACCGGTCTGTAGAAATTCGAAATCAGTGAAAGATTGTCAATTTTAGTTGCCTATATTAGGTTACTATGAAGGGCATATTGGCTCAAAAGATTACAACCTCAGCCTTACGGGGATTTTGATAAATAATAAAATAATTCATTTAAACAAAGTTTTGGAATTTTTAAACATATTTTGTGTAGGTCTAAAATAGCACCGATATCATATATTCTATTCGGAACAGAACATGTCAAACGTGGTCTACCACTCTATCTGAATCAGACCTGATACCTTGGATTAATTGTGAAGGTTAAATCACTTTAAGAAAATATAGTAAAATTATCTCTGAAAATACACATACTCACATAAATAATTCATTGCATAAAAATATTTTTCAAATCAACATATATAAATTAAATTTCCAATAATTAAGTTTTCTATATTTTCATTTTTGAAAATGAAAATATATTTTTTGAAATATTCTCTAGTTGTTGGAATACAACAAAATAAATAAAAATCAAATTTTGACATATATAATTTGATCTTTTCTAAACTTAAATTTTTCATATACATATATTTTTGAAAAAGGAAAGAAAAATTCTGGAGGATTTTTTAGTTGTTAAAATCTGTTTAAAGAAAGAATGTTCGATTTATTTCCAGCTGTTGCATCTTATTTAAAGGAATCAAAAATTAGATCTTTTCAAATTGATAAGGAAACGATTTTGAAAACAGTTTTCATACTTAACAGCTATTTTTTTCAAGTATAAAAATGGATTTGTTTAAGCATTAAATATGTGAGTGAAACACATTTTGCTTTTTAACTTTGTATTACTGTAAGTTTCACTTCATCATGAACATCAATCACATACTCTCAAATAATTATAGTTTTTAATTGTAACCATATGTAGTGAGATTTATCAAAACCATGTGAGATATTGTGAGGTTAGGTTGCTAGGACTTAGAAAAATAAAATAGCAAGTGTTTAGGTTCTTTTACCTAGGAAAAAAACTAAATGTTTTGATTCTTTTACTTGGTAAAAAGGGTTAAGTGTTTTAGAGCTTTTTACTTGGAAGAAAAACTTGGAGAAACTTCTTGTAATCGGCTTTTGACCCTTACCCGCTAAATAAAGTCACATTAGAAGAGAGACTCTTAAAATGAGTTGTCTTAAGGAGAGGATGTAGGCAATGGCTGAAATTCTGTAAATCGTGGTGTAAAATTTCTTTATCACATACTCTTTTTTATTTCATGTTCTAACTATATTTATGCTCAAATTTGTCTATTGTATACTTGTCTTTTGCTCTATAGAATAGGTTGCTCTATAGAATAGGTTGTATAATTTTGAGCAAGATTTAGTTGATCAATTACATACCAAAAGTTTTATCCATGCATGTATATTTGATTTGAAAAAGGTTAATCAAAAATATATTGAGTAATATTTATGAAATAAATTTATTATGATCTTGATATATTCATTTGTGGTAACTTGAGATAATTATCTGCTTTAATTTGTTCCATTAGTTCATTGAAAGTTATAATACTCTATTCACCCTCTCTAGAGTATATGTGGGAATCACAATTGGTATCAGAGCAGGTTTCATTATTTACAAGTTTAACCACCTAGAGATATCCATTTAAATGGCTATTTCTGATGAGGAAACAAAACACAACTATGGATTGGTTAATCTTAAAGAAACCAGAATTGATGAGGACAAACATAATGTAAGTGATTTTGATTTTAATAATCTCAAGAAGCTAAATAAAATCTTTGAAAAGCTATACATGAAGTATGATAAATTAAAGAAAAGAAATAATGATATTTTAGATATTTATCATGCTCTTGAACAAGATTATATAAGTTTGCAAGAATCACTTGATAATTTAAAAAAAATGTGGAAAAGATGCTTCATTATTCTCACGATGAACATAAACAATATCAAAAGCTACTAAAGGATGTTAATGAACTTGAGAATGAGCTTAATATTAAATCATGTGATTATGTGGAGCTTGAGATGAAAATTGTTGATTTAATATCAAGATTACAAAAATGAAAAAAGAAATAAAATTGGCAAGAAATTCATCCAAGGTTATGGTAAAAGATGAGAAGATAGAAGAAAATATCAAAATGGCTGATAATACATCTACATCTTTACCTAAAGTTGCTCACATTGAAATTTGAATTAAAAATATAATGGTCTTAAATAGAAATATAAAGAATTAGAAAAAGATCATGATACATTAATGAAAGACCATAATGCACTGAAAATTGATTTTGATCATGTTTTGCGCAAAGAGCTTGAAGCATGTAACATGTATAATGATATGGCAAGAAAATATATATTGTTAGAATATGATGTTATGGAAGAAAAGAAAAAAAACTAGGATAAATGATAACATCTATTTATAATGATCTTACACAACATATGAAAGGTAAGATTCATAAACATAAATCACATTATCATGCATCTACATTTTCATCCCAAGTTGCTTGCTTTTATTGTGGTAAAATTGGATATATTTCTAAATATTGCTATCAAAAAAATTGTAGGTCCCAAAAGACACTCAAGATGGGGGAGGCGAAGGGAGGGTGAATTGGGTATCTTCAAATTTTCCAAATTCTAATGGAATATAATTGTATACAAGTGCAAATTTTTGACAAAAAATGTAAAAATGCAACACAAAATGTGTTAAAAAATTTTTGCAAGTTCTTTTTCAATTCAAAAATCTCAAATATAATTCTGCAAGTATATGTGTTAAATTTATAGTGAATATTTAAACAAATTTACAGAATTTTGAAACACATAAATACCTAGAATAGAAGATAGAATGGTAGAAGACAAAAAAGACTAGTAGAAAGAGCAGAGCACACATAGAATTTATAGTGGTTCAAACATAATGCCTGCATCCACCCCTCAAGAATCACTCTTGAGCTTTTCTTTCTACTTTTAACTCTTTAAAGGGTAAGAGTCAAAGCCAATATTCAATTCTATGTATATCTACCCATAATTTTTTTTTCCAAAGTAAAAGATGTAAACATTTACTATAATTCTTCCTTAGGTTCTAGCCAACCCAAACTCACAATCTTTCATTATAATAATTCCTCACAAGCAATTATAACAAAGGCTATAATTAAATTGAAAAAAAATATGTAAAGAATGAAGTGCGAAAGATATGGAAAACGAGATTTAAAAGCTGTAAGCTTTTCTTATAAGAGGTAGAAATCCTTTTCAAATGATATCTAATCTTCTAATGGGTCTAACAGCATGTATTTATACCCAAAAATTTAGTTTTAAGTGATGAAAAATAAAAATAATTGTTTATAGCCGTTAAAGGGAAAAACAGATAATTCTAACTCCAACTAGCTGTTATTTTGTCCTGTAGTAAAAAATAGATTTTCGTCCAAAAATCTATCTAGATTTCTAATGGTCCAAATTCTAATGACATAAATTTCTGACAAATCATTTTCTGAAAGAAACCAGCTTTGACCATAAATTCATTTGATGACTTTAAAATATTTTTTATGTAATTTTAAGACTTAAAATATGTATTTATGAGATATAAATTATCCTCAATTTGCTCTTATATTTTAATATCCTAATTTCCTATATATTAAGGAATTCTTTCAATATGTCTTCTTGAATCCATTCTTAAAGTATCACAATCTTCATTTTTTATATTTGTATCAGAAAGATATAGAAATTTCTGCAAAAATATCTTAGAACGGAATTCACAATAGAGTTTGTTTAAGGTCTGATTATCATCTTAAAGCAGAATATCTCCTCTTTGGACATAATCTCTGATGAAGTGATACCGAATTTCTATATGCTTTGTTTTCAAATGCATAATTAGATTCTTAGTTAGATTATAACACTTATGTGTTATTACAAAATATTGGAATATTGTCAAATTCTATTCCATAATCTTTTAATTATTATCTGATCCATAGAATTTTAGCAACACATCCACCTACTGCCATATATTTTGCCTCTGTAGTAGATAAAACCATAGAATTTTGTATTATTCTTAATCAAGTAATTAGAGAATTTTCTAGAAAATAACATACACCAAAAGTGCTTTTTCTACCAATTTTGAATCTAGCATAATCAACATTAGAATATCCGATAAGATCGAAAGAAGTGTTTTTCGGACACCATAATCTCAATTCTTGCATTCCTTTTACATGTCTCAGAATTCTTCTTATTACGGATAAGTGAGACTTTTTTAGAGCTGATTAAAAGTGAGCACATAAATATACACTGAAGTCAATATCTAGTCTATTTACTGTAAGATATAGCAATGACCCAATCATGCCTCTATATAACTTTTTTTCAACATTTCTACCTTTCCCATCCTTATCTAACTTGATAGATAAACTCATAGGAGTACTAGCAAATTTTGCATTAGACATCTTGAATTTCTTTAACAATTCCTTGGTGTATTTCACTTGTCTTATGAAAATAACATTATCACATTGCTTGATTTGGAGATCCTAAAAGAATGTTAGCTCACCCATCATGTTCATTTTCAAATTTTCTTTTCATGATAGCTTCAAATTCTTTGCACAAGCAATTGCTAGTAAAACTAAAAACTATATCATCAACATATATTTGAACAATTAAAATATGAGATAATTTATGCTTGATAAAAAAAAAGTGGTGTTTGTTTTTCCTCTATTAAAACCATGAGCAAGTAGAAAATAACTCAATCATTCATACCAAGCTCTAGGAGCCTGGTTCAAACCATATAAAGCCTTTTTTTAAATTTGTAAACAAAATTTGGATGTTCAGAATTTTCAAAACTGAGGAGCTATTCAACATAAACCTTTTCATTTAGAAAACCATTTAAAAAAGCACTTTTAACATCCATTTTATATAATCTGAAATTTTTGAAACATGCAAATGCACATAAAATTCTAACAGTTTTTAATCTAGCTACGGGTGCAAAAATTTCATCAAAATCTATACCTTCTTCTTGATTATAGCCTTAAGCTACTAATCTGACCTTATTTCTAATGACATTACCTTGCTCATCCAACTTGTTTCTAAATACCCATTTTGTTCCAATGATAGAACAATTTGAAGGTCTAGACACCAAATTCCAAACTTTATTTCTTTAAAATTGATTTAACTCTTCTTTCATAGTAATAATCCAACTATTATAATTTTTAGCATCGATAAAGTCTTAGATTCAAGTTAAGAGATAAAGGTAATATTACCATAATATTCATGCATGGCTCTTCTTGTCATCCTTTTTTAGAAGGATCAGTTAATAGATTATCTATGGAGGGATACGTGAGGCCCTTAATTGTACCCTAAAAGGAATACTAAGCAATGAATAATTTGTTTAATTAATAGTAATATGATCTATTTATGCATGTGTAATTGATGTTACTATAAGTTGGGATCTAGGAGGAATATGGAATTAGGGGCTTAATTGAAAAGTAAAAGTGTAAGTTTTATGGCAAAAATAGAAATTAGAGGAAACTAAGGGGCTAAGTGTAAATTCACAAGAGTCTTCCAAATGGACCAATAGGATTTTGGCATCTAGCTTCTCTAGAGACCTCTTGAATTGTGATAGGAAAGTAGGAGTATTTAAGGTAGTATGGCTGGCCACTCAAAGTCTAGAATCTCAGCCACTTTAACCCCTACAATCTCTCACTTGATTCCTTGAAAAAGAAAGAAGCTAGTAGCTAAAATTCTAAGGTAAAATATATGCTTCTTATCCTCTTCTTTATGTATATGGAGATTAAATTAAAGAAATATATATGTATATTTATAGCTATAATATTTCTTATGTAGAAGGAGAAGGCAGCAAAGGAAAAGGGAAAGAGGCACAACAAGTTTGAAGAAGGTGTGTGGACTTGCTATTAAGGTATGGAAGCTCTTCATCTCAAGTATGTGTATGTGACTATGTGTGACACATGCTGGATGTGTAATAGAGGTGATAACAAAGTATTAATATGAATATGAGCCTTTAAAATTTAATAGGAACTGATTTGGCAAAGGAATCCTTATATACCTAAAATTTTTCTTAGGGTTTATTGGATCCATCCGGACTGTTTGGACTATATTTAAAGTTAAAGAAATAAAAATTTAGTGATTTTAGTTGTATGTAAACTAGACTTACAGATATATATATATATATATATATATATATATATATATATATATATATATATATATATATATATATATATATATATATATATATATATATATATATATATATTATATGAAGTACACAAAAATTGAATCCCCTTGTATGATGATAAAAACGAGACTTAAATCTTGCTTATGGTTGCTGCCCTATCAAGGAGAGCAATCTATGTTGTTCATTGAATACCTTGATCTTTAAAGGTTGGATTGTGGTGATTTTTGATGTTTTGGAAACTACAAAGATATAGGAATAACTTTATAGAAGGCTATTTTGGCTAAAAATGCCATTTTACAAGTCAAAAAGCATGTATAAACCGAGACTAGAATCTACCTCAGGGAAAAATAGACCTCACAGTCAATAGGTATGACCTACTAGCCGTGAGATAATTCATATTTTAATCTAGAACCTATCTCACAACTAATAGGTATGACCTAATGTTCATGACCCCTTTTTCGTAACCTAGGTCACGATCAACACTCTTTTGTTACTAACCGTGAGGTAGTTTGGAGTTAGTCCAGAACCAAAATACAACCTATGTCATGGTCAATAGGTATTTGGTACTAATCGTGATCCCTTCTCATGACCTTAGGTCACAGTCAGTGGCTACTAGGTACTGACCGTGACCCTTCCTTATCCCAACTTGAACATGATTTTTGGACTCAAATAGATACATAAGTCTACTTAATCATCTCTAAGTCCTTTAGATAATTTTAAACATAAAATATATGGTGATGTATGACATTAAACATGTGAAATATATAAGGAAATACAAGAGTAGGGTTATAGTAATTGATACATGAATATGTTTACATAATAAACTTGCATTATGATAATTGTGCACTTATGATTATGGCTATGCCATGATAATTAAAGAACCTTACTATCTTGTTTGATTCATTACACTATATAATGAGCTATGCAATATGAATCAAATGATACACGAAATATGGATAATTTTCTGTACATAGAACTTGGTGGTGGATATATAGGCATGTGTATTGGGTTATAGTTATAGCTGCTACAGTTTTGATCTCGTTTGGGTCCATAGTATGTCCCTATTGGGACCACAGTTTTGACCCCATTTAAGTTCACAGATTTAATATCTTCGAGTATTTATATGTTCAATACCTACGGGTATCCACAGTATTTGTTATCCATACCTACAAAACTTTAGTAAGAATTTCATAAGGCAAAAGGAATAGCATATGTATGATGATAAATAATTGATTAGCTCATTATGATTTATCATTATACATAAATATTACATGATTAAATATGATATGTTGTTTAATGAGATTATTATGTCTTTATATTAGTATTGCTTGTTGTGTGCTTGAGGATTACCACTTTGAGTGGTTGTCCATATATTTATTATTCCCTACTAAGTTATTTAACTTAGCATAGGTGTTTATCCATGTAGGTACTCAAGATAGGCCTATGCTTCAAAGATAAGGTCAACATCAGTCAAAGTAAAGCCGACACCAGTTAGGAAAATTTTGAAAGTATGAAGTCGTGCATTTTTTAGTTTTTGGTTATGCTTAGTATTGTATATTTCTTATTTTTTGAAGTGATGTAATGAACATATATTGTGAAGAATAACTCCAACTACAGTTATGATGTATTAAAACTTAATGACGAATATAGGCATGAACATAATAGTGAATTATAGCAAATTACATGACATGTGAACGAATGGATTGTTATATGTATTATTGTAATAAAGTCATTAAAATAAGTAACAGGAATCTGGATAGATTAGTGTGGTCCTTACAGGATACTTGTGAAATCTCCAATCTTTAGGCAATTTTGTTGGTTACTCAAATTGCTATTTTGTTTGAATTTTTGGTATATTTTATGTTGAGTGTTCTAAATCAACTTCTACTTTGATTTCTAGTTTATTTTCTACATCTTCATGTTGTTTTAGAATTCTATCATGTGAATCTGATTGCTAAATTGGTGACTTTTTGTCTTATTATTCTTTTGATTTTTGCCATTTTTTTCTCAGAACCCATGTCATCATCATAAAACTCCTTTCTCCAGAATTTACGTTAGCAAAATCAAATTTAACATTTATTGACTTTTCTACTTTATATGTTCTTCTATTAAATACTTTATATGCTTTAGAATTTAAAGAATAACCCAAAAATATACCTTCATCAGATTTTGCATCAAATTTAGTTAGGTTATTTTTATCATTAAAAATGAAACACTTACAGCCAAAGGTTGGAAGTAGCTGATGTTTGGTTTTCTACTCTTCCATAGCTCATATGGAGTCTTTTAACATTGTTCTAATTAAAATTCTATTCAGATTGTAGTATGCAGTGTTTATCAACTTGGTCCAGAAATACTTAGGTAGATTATTCTTATTCAACATCATTCTGGCCATTTCCTGAAGAGTTATGTTCTTCCTTTTTACAACACCATTCTTATAGGGTGTTCTTAGAGTAGAAAAGGTGTGAATGATTTCAAAATTCTTCAAATTTCTAATTCTCAAGTTCACTTACATGATCACTTCTTATACTTGAAATTTTGTATCCTTTTCCATTCTGAATCTTCTTACTCAACTTCTTAAAAGTTGCAGATGGCCCATCCTTATGACCAAGAAACATTACCCAAGTATATCTTGTGTAATCATCCACCATATTAAATACATATGATTTTTCACCAATATTTAAAGGACTTATTGGTCCAAATAAATTCATATGAAGAAGCTTCAAAGCTTTCTCAGTGAAAATCTCATTCTTAGATTCTTGGAAATTTCTAGTTTGCTTTCCAAGTAGGCACGCTTTGCATATATGATCTTTATCAATCTTTATTTTTGGCATTCCCTTCATCAAATCTTTTCTAACCAGCTTTTTTAATGCATGGCAGCTTGCATGTTTCATTTTTTTGTGCCACAAAATACTCAAATTTTCTTAGACATTTAGCCTCACTTTTCTGGATATCTTCTAGGCTAAACAAATAGATCTTTGCCCTTTTAGAATAGATTTTCTCATTCCAATATCTTCTACTCTACAATGATCCACTTCAAAAATTACTTTTCTCTTCTTATTGCAAAGTTGACTAATGCTTAGAAGATTATACTTTAGACCTTTAACAAGAGAGACATCTTTAATAATTGGATTTGATCTAATAGTTCTAATACCAATAATTTTCACTTTTCTATTATCACCAAAAACTAATCGAACCACCTTCAAAATTTTCCAGTTTAGAAAAATTAATTTTGTCTTATGTCGTATGCCTAGAGTAGCCACAATCTATATACCACTTTTATGTTTTTCTTAGGCAAATTTGCAAATAAATCGAGTATTTTGAGGTACCTAATCTTTCTTCGGTCCTTACATGAATTTTATGAACAGATTTTGTATTAAGGTTTTCAATAGAATTTTCATTACATACACAAATTTATTTTCCTTTCACATTGCATTTTTCTTGCAAAGAAATAAATTTACCTTCCAAGTTAGAACATTCATTTTTTAATTTAATTTCTATTTCCTTATCACTTTCATGTTCCATACATAATACATCAAATTTTTTATTTATTTCTATATGTGTCTTTTTAAGCATGCAATATTTATGATGCAAATTCTCAAAACATTCAAGCATTCTTTCATACTCATCACCATTTTCATTTGAATCAGAATCACTTACTTCAAAATTTTTTGAGTTATTTTCTATTAGCCTTCTATTAATAGCAACATTCTATATTTTATCAGAATTAAAATTCTGCTCTTTATGATCAAAAATTGCCATCAGACCAACATTATCAGAATTTATAGATTCTGGTTCACTTATACTTGAATCTTTACTATCACTCCATGTGGCATTGATAGCTTTCTTTTTGAACCTTTTCTCCTTTATTTTTAAATTTAGACACTTGGATTTGATGTGACTAGGTTTGTTTCATTTATAACAAACCATATCTCTAACAATTTTTATGAGATTTTTACCTTATAATGAGAAAATTTATGGTGTTGTTTTCTATACGTTTTCTTGCCTTTTCTAGTATAGCTTTTTGATCTTCTTTATGATCAAAGCCATCTTATCATCACCTATAGAATAATTACTTACAATTTTTTCTTTGAGAGGAATAACTTTCAAATTTTCATCTTATTCTTTTTCTGCATCGTGAGGCTTAATGTAAAGCTCATAAGAATTAAAAAAATCCATAAACATTATCAAAATTTAGAGTATTAAGATCGTTATGTAATAGAATTGAAACTTTTGCCTCCCAATTAGGAGTAAGACCTCTAACAAGCTTAGCAATTTTATTATGTTCATCAAGTTTTTACCAAAAGCTTTAATTTCATTAGTTAATTTAGCATACCTATTGATTACCTCAGAAATTAACTCTTCTGGCTTCATTTGAATGCTTCATAATCAGCTATAAGAACATGAAGTCTAGTATCATTAACTTGATTCATACCTTCATATGTAGCTTGTAGCTTGTTCCAGATTTTTTTGTTGTATCACATCTAGAAACTCTATTGAACTCGTTTATATGTAACGAATAGAAAAGTATACGCATAGCTTTAGAATTTAGTTGCACTTTTCTCTTGTCAACTTCTGTGAACTCTTTTATGGTCTTTGGAATAGTAGTAGAATTCGAAGCACCTTCATCATCATATTTCTTTTGTGAATGCTCATATCCAACTTCAATACTATCCCAATAATCCATATCTTGAGATTGGATAAAGTGCCTCACGACAACCTTATAGAAAGGATAATTTTCATCATTGAATATTCGAGGATGATGGATAAAATGTCCTTTTTTAAATGGAGTAACAATTGAAGAACTACTTTATTCGACCATTTTTAGGATCACTCAAGGGTGTTAAGCCTAAGAAAATTGAGAATTATTTTGATGCCAAATGTAGGTCCTAAAAGACACTCAAAAGGGGAAGTAAATTGGGTGTCTTAAAATTTTCTAGCCAAATTCTACTGGAATAAAATTTTATGCAAGTGCACATTTCTAATAAAAAATGTAAAAATGCAAGATAAAATTTATACATAAATATTTTAAATTTTTTTAGTTTAAAAATCTCAAATATAATTCTGAAAGTGTGTATGTTAACTTTGTTATAAATGTTTCAAAAATCATTTACAAAATTTTATAAAAACAAATATCCAATATATAAGATAGAATTATAAAAGATAGAAAACAAAGCAAAAAAGCAGAGCACACATAGAATTTATATTGCTTCGACCATAATGCCTACATCCACTCCTTAAGCATCACTCTTGAGCTTTTTTTCTTAACTCTTAACTCTTTTAAGGGCAAGAGTCAAAGCCAATATACAATCTTATATATATCTACTCATAATCTTTTTTCCAAACTAAAATATGTAAAAAATTACTAGAATCCTTCCTTAGGTTTTAGCTAACCTAAACTCATAATCTTTCAAAATAATAATTCCTCACAAGAAATTATAACAGAAGTTATAATCAAATTGAGAAGAATATGTAAGGAATGAATTACAAAAGATGTGAAAAGTGAGATTTAAAAGATGTAAGCTTTTCTCTCAAAAGGTAGAAATCATTTCCAAATGATATCTAACCTTCTAATGGGTTTAATAACATGTATTTATATGCAAAAACTTAGTTTTAAGTGATGGAAAATAAAAATAGTTGTCTATAGCCATTGGAGGGCAAAATAGATAATTCAGACTTTAACTAGCCATTATCTATCTGTTAGTGTGTCCTGTAGTGAAAACCAAATTTTTATCCAGAAATCTATCTAGATTTCTAAAGGTTCAAATTCTAATGACATAAATTTCTGATGAACTATTTTTTGAAAGAAACCAGTTTTGACCTTAAATTCATTTAATGACTTTAAAATATTTTTTATGTAATTTTAAGACTTAAAATATGTATGCATGGGAGAGAAATTACGCCTCAATTTATCTTACATTTTAATATCCTGATTTCTTATATACTAAGATATTTTTTAAATATGTCTTCCTGAATCCATTCTTAAAGTATCATAATCTTCATTTTTGATATTTACATCAAAAGATATATAGAAATTTTTGCAAAAAATATCTTAGAACATAATTCACAATAGAATTTATTTAATGTTTAATTAATATCAAAATTTAGATATGGCCTTGAGCCAACGAAAATAAAAGTAAAGTAAGTAACAAAAAAGCTAAAGAATAAATACTTATTTCAAAAACTAACCTCCAAAAATCCAAAATAAATTGGGTACCTAAGAAGAAATAATTATTTTGCAGGTTTGTTTTAAAAGGACTGAAATACAATCTCTTAAGTGTAACCAGTTATGCAATAAAAATCGAAGAGTTATCTTTGAAATAAAAAGTTGTAAAGTTGAACATGCAATTTTAGGTAACACTATTTTCACTGGTTATAGAGCAAAAATATTTATCAAGTAAATTTGAATGATAATTGTTGTGATAAATCAACTTGCTTAATTTCAAATGATAATCAAATTTGGTTATGGCATAAAAGATTGGGCCATGCAAGTTTACATGCTATTAAAAAATTATCTAAAAAGAATCTAGTTGTTGGTTTGCCTAAAATTAAATTTAATAAAGAATATGTATGTGAAGCATGTCAACTTGGTAAGCAAATTAGAAGTTCATTTAAATTTAAGAAATAAATTTTAACTAAAAAATGTTTAGCATGTGGATTTATTTGGATCTATCTTATAAGGTCCCAAAATGTACTCTAAAAGAATTAAAGCAAGTGAGTACACGATTTTAAAGTAAAAAAGCCTCAATTGTGTGTTTTGGGATGTATTTGATATTTAAGTTATTGTTTAGGCATGTAAATGATTGAGTAATTAGTGATTTATGCATTAGAGTAATGACTAAATTGAAAGAATAAATGATAAATTAAGGGAATTAGGGAATAAAAATTAGAGGTATATTGAAAATAGATTTACTAAGGACTTGAAAACTTTAACCAATGAGATTTGGCCATCTAGCCTTTTTTAATGGGCTAAGTGTTTAAATAAGGCAGAATTTTCTACCTTTGGATAAGTTTGACAAGCCACTTTGACCAAAAAAATGAAGGGTTTTGGTTTTATCATTCCTCTTGCTTCTTCTTTCCTTGTGAAGTTTTTGAAAAACTTATACTTGTATGGGGAAAAAAAGCAGATTTTAGAGAGAGAAAGAGATTTTATAGTAGCTTGAGGTGCACAAGAGTAAACTCATCTTTTTTTCTTCTTTAACAACTATTTCATATTGATTAATTAGTAAGTGAATCATGTTTTTGTGAGAATAACTAGAGAATCATAAAAGAGAAAGATCAAGAAGGGATGTAAAAGATGAGAAGAAAGAGCTTTAAACAAGGTATAAGCATTCAAAACTCCTTATGGATGCATTTTATTTTAGAAAATTGAATATTAGTGTTATGTAATGTATTTGGAATAAGTATAGGTGTGTTTAAGAAGACTAGACATGCAAATGAGTTAAAATGTAGTGTTATAGTAAAATTCTGCCTTAGGATTCACTAGACCTGTCAATGCCATTTTAAGCTTAAAATGCATTTTAGAGCACCAATTAGAGTGATTCTAATTGGAAATTAAATTTAAGAGATAGATCTAAAAGTTTGTAGAAGGAACCAAAATCTAATTTTGCCTCTAAGGTCCCCATATAGTAGCTTAAATTTGTGTTATGATTGCTCCTTATCAATAGGAGTAGTTTGTGTAATTTTTTTTTTGTACATCTTTTTGTGTAGTTTTCCAAATTATATGATTATTAATTCTATAGAAACTAAAGACATATTGAAACAAATTTCTAGTAAAGTTTTGCAAAAAAACACATTTTGGTAGGTCAAAATTGGTGTACAAGTTGGACCTAGGAGTTTGCTTGCTGAGTTATGGGTAGAATGAATCAACCCGGCTAAGCCAAAGCTATCTTAATCGAGTTACTTAAGTTTTACTTAGTTTTGCAACCCTAGCAAGTGCACTAGATTGATAATTAACAAAGTGGAGTATTTTTAAGACTCCAATATATCATACCCAAGGGATTATTCATTAGCAATCTTGAAAACTCAAACTCCAATTTGAAATAAGAACATTCAGAGAGGCCAGAATAAAACTCAGATAAAAAATTCAATCAAACAAACTCAAACTAATCTATATCAAGCAATTTTTCATGTGTGTGTGCTAGGCCAAAATAGATTTATTTCTTTTCAAAACCAAAAACTACCAGTGAACTCCAGCAATCGAGTAAACAGAAAAATATGTCAGTTTTGCACTTGAAACTCGGAACAACCATAAGCCTTTCCTTTAGTACCTGAACCACAAGGGTCATTTCTACTAAAAAACTCTGAAAAAATTGGATCATCAGGTCTTACATTAAGATTGCAATGGGGTAAAGGTATTGGCTCCAAAAAAAATAATAAAGTTAGCAAAATAGAATCACCCACACTATCCAAGAAAAATACCACCTAACTTTCTTAAGATAAATAACTATTTCTACAATTTATGCCTTTTTCTAGTAAAACTAAAGATAAATCCCAAGACATTAATTGGATTCTCAAAATCATAGGAAGCAAGAGCCAAAAGTTCTTGGCTCAATCAATTTATACTTTCCTAAAATGCTAGGTACCCCACACTTATTCTTTGCAGTAATGAGTCAAATAAGATTTATGCAACATAACATCTATTCTTTCTGACTTTTTTTTTGAAATAAGCCTTATTCAAATGAGTTGAAAGGAGTACCAAAAGCACTAAATTCTTATCATCCAAGTCTTAAATTTTTTCAAAAATCAAGTTCACAAGCCCAAAAAAAAAATTCCAACTTTCTTACACTTCTTTATTGATAAGCAAACATGCAATTTTTCCTTACCCAACTTAGAGTGGCCAATTCTAACATAGGAAAGACAAAGGTATTTTGGTTATATGGTCAAATATCAGTGCAATCAAGAAAAATTTAAGTAGTACACTTTTAGCATACCAAACAAGCTCAAAGGAGCTAATAATGGTAGAATTAATCATAAGGTAGGTCAAGAGTCATTTAAAATGTGGTTGCCAAAGAAAGGCTGCCTGAGTCATGTCTTAGTCCTGCCTGAGTTGAATATACATTTAGAAGGGTGATGAGGAAGGTTCTAGCTATTCCGAAATTCCTTCACTCAATTGCTCTCACTCAATGGTTTTGCATGAATTTCACAAAATATAGCATATTATGCTCATTAGATTAGAAATTAGACGATATATAATTATTTGAGAACAATTCAAAATAAAAAAAAATCACTAAACATTGCTACTACTCTCTGGCTACTCGGGCTTTCTAAATTAACAGTTCACAATTTAGAGTTCAAATTGATCCAATCAAGACTAACTAGCAAGCTTAGACTAAATGGAAAATAATTAACAACTCGACAGATACAATTATTCTAACTTAAATTCAAAGAAAAATTGAAACACTAAAATATAATAAACCTACTTAGAATAAAAGAAAAAGCAAAACATAAAGTAGTAAATGAAATTGAACTAAAAGAGCTATTTTAACTTAAAACTAAAGAAAACTCAAAATGCACAACCTTACTAAAAAAATAGAAATGTACTTAAACAACTAAACATAGTTTGTGGTTCAAAGATTTCACAATTTCAAGCAATTGAAACCCAATCTTCTTCTTCTAAAAAAAGGGAAATATGCACAAAAAAATCTTCACAAAAAGTTACCTTCCTAAAATTCATCAAGTTTTAATGACTATCGATAAAAATAATGTTCAAATTTCAAAAATAATAAATTTCCTACCCTGCATTTTAAAAAATTGTTATCCTCAGCAAGAACCAGACAAAAATTCATAAAATATTAGTGGGGCAGAAAACTCATTGCATCAAGCATGAAAGGGGGCAGGTGGGTTAACTGGATCAACCCTGGATGCTAAAGTGGCCAAGGCCGTGATTATCTATTGCTGCTGCTGCTTAAATTCCTCTTGGTTTGCAACCAAGGCATCCATCCTATCCAGCAGTGCAGTGTATTAGGCAGAAGAGAGGGTGATAGCTCTTTGATCTAGGGTAGGTGGAGGGTTGCATAGACTTCTTTGCAACTTTATTATATATTCGTCCCTATTAGTGAATTGGTATTTGTGCTCTGCAGTTTCATCCATCATAAGAACCTTCATGTTCTTCAACATTTTCTGGTCAATATAAGCTACTACAAGGAGCACTTTGTCTTCATTTAAGGGGTGTTCAAAGGCCCTAGCAATCATGGTGACCCATCCACCTAATGATATCTTCTTGATTTTGGTAGGTTGCTGCTAAATCTCTTCAAAGGAGACAACAAACAAGGGCAACTTAAAAAAGTCAAATTAAATTGGCAATGTAGTCTCGTAAAAAGATATTCTAAATTAGATAGCCATAAGGATTATGAACACAAAGCAGGGAGTTTATAGCACTTATTAAACTAATATAAGTGTGGGTGTGTGTGTCAGTGTTAGTGTCAAATGATTAATAGGCATTCTCAATTTGCTTAACCAAAAAAGGGATACTCCACAAACTTAACAGAAAAATTAAAATGTGAAGCTCAAGGTTTTAAGTTCAATTGCCAAGTTTATACCTCGTTAATGATACTCCAACTAAAAACCAAGTGCTAGCTCAAAAATTGGGATGATTTATCATCATAATTTAATTAGCAGTGGATATGCAAGCACTATTACCATAAGAAAAAGACAACTATGAGCAAATAAAATCAAGGGTTCACAATGCATCCCATATGAATGAAACACAAGCTAACAACAACCATGGATTCAATTAAGTTCCAACATGCATATGACTCATCACTTCAAAAAACTATGCCTCCAATGAACAATGGTAATGAGAATACAAATGTGCATAGACATGCATGAGCTACTTAAACAGATGAAAAATGATTCAGTATGCTATTTGCTCGCACAACAGACCAAACCAAAGTAATCAAAACCTAGCTCTGCCTCATTGCAATAATTTCTAACTCAATTCACAACAAGTAAAGTACAAGTACCCCTAATGAGATAGTTAAACATTTGTAGAAGGATTTAACAAAGGCTAAAAGGTATCACAACATTACTGCAATGAGCAATCAAGCTATCTAAAACTCAAGACATGACAGTCACATATTGTGAAAATGCCTGAAGAACAACAAGGTTGAAATGCATCAATATCCAAATCTAACCAAGAATGCCAAATTGTTTTCTCATTATACTAAATCATCATGATAAACAAGTGCATAACCAAGCAAAATCATCAATAAATTTTAGGCTCATAACTGACCCACCTAAATTTTAACCAATTAAAGATTAAAAAAAAAAGTAAGCACTTTTGTGAAGAATGCATAAAATTAAGAGATAAAAAAACAAAAGATTATTCTAAGAACGAAAAAATAAAATTAAAAGGAAGAATAACCAAACAAAATCCAAATGTTCTAGTAACTTCAACATATCACCAACATAAATCACAATAAAAATTTAATAAGAATTAAAAACATATAAGGGTTTAGGGGTCGTACATGTGGCTTTACATTACCCTTACAAATGAAGTCTACAACAGACCAAGGGCAACACCAAATAATATATAAATATAAAAAGAGATACAAATAGATAAAAACAACCAAAACTTCATCAAAGAGAAACGAAAATCCAAAACCCTAGAGAAATAAAAAAAAGAAAATAAAAAATGAAATTAGAGGGAAGATTGAGACTTACTTGGATGGAGGATGCGGCGACTAAGAAACTAAACTGAAAATGACATAAACAAAGAAAGAAAATGAGTATTAGGGAAGAAGAGAGAGCAAATTCCAAATAGAAGCAAACAAACAACACAAGGTAAAACTAAAAATTAACCACAAAATAAAAACAAAAGAAGAAGAAGAAAAATGATCTGGTGATGGCAGTAAGGAGTGGCCGAGAGAGAGAAGAAAGAAAGAAAGAAAGAAAGAAAGAAAATGAAAAGATAAAGAAAAGAAGAGAATAAAAAGGAAAAGACTAACTAAAGAAAGAAAACAAAAAGACAGTGTTTTAAAGTTAGGGTTTTAAAAAAATAAAAATAGGGTCATGATCAGCAAGTAAAATCTACTGACCGTGAGATACCTCAAGTTTGGCTAAAGGACTGAAAGAGGGAAAGGGTAACGGTCATTAGAAAAATTATAATGACTGTGAGATAATGTGCACTTTGCTATTGGACTCACGGTTATCAGATAAAATGTGCCAACCATGACCTAAAATACTCCGAGATCCAAAAGCAACAACTGACCTATGTCACGATCATCAGCAAAATCTTGATAATCGTAATCCTCTAAAATCTTCCCTAAAAATTTTATTTTCTCTCAACTCTTCCCGTCCATTAAACAAAGCTTCCTATCCTACTCAAATAAGCTAAAACATAAAAAAAATGACTTAAAACTCGCATTCCATTGAACCACTCTCCTAAACACAATAACCAAAAAAAAAACAAAACAAAAGCATTCATAAGAATAAAGGTTTAGAGGTAGTTCTACATTTATCAAGTCCATAGTTGGACTTTTAAATACCATCTAGGGTCTTTGAAGGTGACAATCACTGAAATGCCATCAATTATTGATTCCAAATAGGGCTTCATGTGATGTCCACTCACCTTGAATTCTTTCTCATTCCTCGGGTGCTTTAATGTCAACACTCCAAATTTATCAGCTCCCATAACTTCGAAGGGCCTTTTCCACCTCAATTTTAATTTTCCAGGAAATAACCTCAACCTGATATCATAAAGAAGCACCTTTATCCCTAGCACAAATTCCTTCTTGATCAACCTGCGATCATGCCACTTTTTGGTGTTATCTTTGTACTTCATGGCATGGTTGTATGCCCAAAACCTGTGTTCTTCCAACTCGTTCAGTTGCAATGTTCTACATTTTCCTACACTATCAAGATCAAGATTTAAGAATTTGGTTACCCAATAAGCCTTATGTTCAAGTTCGACCGATAGGTGATAGAACTTGCCCAAAACCAACCTAAAGGGTGACATTCCTATAGGTATTTTAAATGATGTCCTATACGCTCATAAAACTTCATCTAGCTTAAGGCACCAACCCTTCCTAGATGCATTAATCATTTTCTCTAAGATAGCCTTCAATTCTCGGTTGGAAACCCCAACTTAGTTGTTGGCTTGGGCATGATGAGGGATAATGATGTTATGCCTCACTCCAAATTTTTTCAAAAAAGCTTTGAATTGGTGGTTAACAAAGTGTTTACCACCATCACTAACAATTGCTTTTGGGGCTCCATATCAAGTGAATATATTCTTTCTTAAAAACTTTAACACAACCTTGGCATCGCAAGTTCTTGTGGCCATGGCTTCTACCCTCTTGCTCATATAAGCTACTTTCATTAGTATATAATCAATTCCATAGGAAATTGAAAAAGGCCCTATAAAATCTATCCCTCATAAATCAAACAGCTCTACATCAAGCACATTAGTTAAAGGCATCTCATCTCTCCTAGATATATTACCCATCCTTTGACAACAATAAAAAGATTGAATAAACATTTTTACATCATTAAATATGGTGGGCTAATAAAATCTAGAGGGAAGAATTTTGGATACCATTATGTTGGATCTATGATGTCCACTTGCTTCTCCACTATGACATGATTTGATAATCTTCCCATGCTCTTCATTTGGAATGCACCTTCTTAACACTTAATTAGTGCACAAGCGAAAAAGATAAGGATCATCCCAAATATAGTTCTTTGCATCAACCTTTAACTTCTTCATCTATTGCCACATGTACTCTCTAGGCATGTATCCATCTGCAAGATAATTAGCTAAATTAATGAACCAAGAAGCGGTAACCTCACACACAAACAAAGCATATATACGCTCATCAGGGAACAAGTCTAAAATCTCCCTTTTTTCAATATGATCGTGCTCCAATCTAGACAAGTGATCCGCCACAAGATTCTCTGCCTCATGCTTATCTTTAATCTCCATGTTAAACTCTTGCAAAAGGAGCACCCATCTTATCAACCTTGGCTTTGACTCCTTCTTGGCAAAGAGATATCTTAAAGTTGCATGGTCAGACCATACCACAATTTTAGCCCCTAACGAATATAGCCTAAGCTTCTCGAAGGCAAAGACAATTGCAAGAAGTTCCTTCTCATTTATATTATAGTTTACTTGGGCTCTTATCAAGGTATGGCTCATATAATAAATTACATAGAACACCTTTTCCTGCCTTTGTTCGAGTATAGCTCCTACTGTAAAATTACTTGCATCACACATTAGCTCAAAGGAAAAATTCCAATCTAAAGATATAATCATCGGGGCAAAAATAAGCCTTTGTTTTAACATTTTAAATGCCAATAAACATTCACTGGTAAATTCAATAGGAGAATCTTTATAAGAAAATTGGATAAGGATGCAATTTTTGAATATACTTTGATAAATATGTGGTAGAAACCCGCATACCCTAATAAGCTCCTAACTCCTTTAACACTAGTTAGGGGTGGAAATTTCTCTATGACTTCTACCTTGGCTTTATCCACCTCTATTCCCCTCTTTGAAATTTTGTGCCCTAGCACAATACCTTCTCTCATTATAAAATGGCACTTTTCCTAATTTAATATTAAGTTGGTTTTCTCACACCTTTCTAGCACCAAATCAAGAAGTTTTAAATAGCTCTTAAAGTCTCGCCTATAAATGGTGAAATCATCCATGAAAACCTTCATAAATTGCTCTATAAAGTCATGAAAATTTGCCATCATGCACCACTGCAACGTAGCCGACGCTTTAGATAGTCCAAAAGGCATTCTCTTATAGGCGAATGTGCCATAAGGGCAAGTAAAGATCATTTTATCCGGATCTTTAGGGGCTATGGGAATTTGAAAATATCCTGAATACCCATCTAAGAAATAATATAACCTATTCCTTGCTAGCCTCTAATATTTGATCAATAAAAGACAATGGGAAATGATATTTCCTAGTGGTATTATTTAGTCTCCTATAATCTATGCATATTCTCCAACCTGTAACTATATGAGTTGGAATGAGTTCATCAAGCTCATTCCTAGTCAGTGTCATTCCCCCTTCTTAGGAACACATTACACGGGACTAACCTACTTACTATCAGAGATTGGGTATATTATACCTGAATCGAGTAGTTTGAGTACCTTTTTCTTGACCACTTCCTGCATTTCTGGATTGAGCCTCTTTTGGGGTTGAGCTATCGATTTGTATTCTTTCTCCATAGGAATTCGGTAAGTGCAATAACTTGTGTGATACCCTTCAGGTTCGATGTCTCCCATCCAATCGCTTCCTTGTGCTTCTTCAGTACTTTAAGCAGCATCTTTTCTTTAAAACCTGACAACATAGAAGAGATAATTACTAGTTTTGTTCTATGTTCTAAAAACATGTACTTTAAATAAGGAGGAAGGGATTTGAGTTTAGATTTTGGATCTCCCTTTTGTTCTTCTTCACAGTCTTTCTCCACTGCTACTATCATTTCTCCTCCTACTTTATCCAACTCTTTATTCTCCAAAGAATACATTAAACTCAAATTCAATAGATCATCTAGCAATACTTTCTCTTGAATTTTCTCTACACATTCCTCCACTTTATCCAAGAAATAGATTGACTCCTCCAAATCACTTGATGAATGCTTTTGAGCTTTATTCATATCCATTACCAACTCTTCATTGTTGAATCGCAAGGTGACTTTTTGACCATAAACATCTATTAAAGCTTTCACTATATTCAAAAATGGTCTCCCTACAGTGAATGGCACCTTTATATCTTCCTCCATTTCCATGACTACAAAGTCCACAGCGAAAATAAATTTTCCCACCTTCACTAGTAGATCCTCTATTACACCTCTTGGCTTTCTTACTGATCTATCCCCAAGTTGGAGCCTCATTCCTATCTCCTTTAGATCACCTAGCTTGAGTTTCCTATATATTGAATATGGCATTAAATTAATTCTAGCCCCTAAGTCACACAAGGCATTTCCAACAAAAGTTTCACCAATTTTACAAGGTAAAGTAAAGCTACCTGGATCTTACAATTTTTATGAAATCTTGTTTATAATGATTGCAGTATAATTTTTTGTAAGTTGCACAGTCCCACACCCTTTTAATTTCTTTTTATTAGAATAAAATTCTTTGATGAATTTAGCATAGTTAAGCATGTGAGCTAAAGCTTCAGCAAAAGGTAAATTAATGTGCAAGTTCTTAAACATTTCTAGAAACCTAGCTAATTGCTCATTTTTCTTTTTTTTCCTCACTATAGTAGGAAATGGCAACATATTTATATCAAGATCCTCTATGTTGGGGTTCATTATACTTTCACCTTTGTCAATTATATAAGTGTATATATTTACCTCTACCCTAGGGCTAGAGTCACTTACCTTTCATGTAGGCTTCTTCATATGAGATGATGATGAAGGTGACTTACCTTTCTCCTCTCCTTGTGTTATGTCCTTGCCACTTCTCAGTGTAATAGCCTTGGCCTCCTCCTTAGGATTTCGGTCCATATTTGAAGTAAAAGTCCTCATTTGTCTATTAGATATTAAGTTTGCAAGCTAGCCCAATTATGCTTCTAGGTTTCACATTGAAGCATCTTGATTTTGATTTCACTATTCTTGTGATTTCCACCTCACCTTTTGACTAGCCATAAATTGCTACTAACTACTCATAAATTATTGATGACTATTCATGAAACTAGTTAGCAGTCTTCAAGATTAGGGTTCTTCTCTTGTACAAGTGGTCTTGATTGATATCCCAATGGGTGATATGCTTGAGTTTGAGGTTGGTTTGAATTTTTCCCTTGGTGGTGATGTGTTGGAAACATTTTGGTTGAAAGTGCCTCTTGATGATGGTTAAGAAGATGAGATAGGCTAATTTTCATCCTTCTAAAAGAAATTCGGGTGATTCCTCTACCCCTAGATTGTATGTATTAATATAGGGATCATTTCTTCGACAATCTCCCATAGCCCCACCCTCTTGAATACATGGTCCACCTTTATATGACCTACTTTTTTTACCACCAAAAGCTACATTTTGCTCCTTCAAACCAAACTCTTTCTTTACCAACTCTAACTGTGCCTTCAGCAATGTCATTTCATCTACATTATGCACCCTTGCCTCCTTGGAACTAATCTAGAAGTAGTCCATTGAGAATCATTCGCTGCTATCTCATCTAACAAATGAAAAGCTTCTTCAGGCAACTTATTTAAAAAAGAGCCTCCAGATGATGCATCTAATAGTGACCTTATCGGGGGTGTAACTCTAGCATAGACCATGGTCATCAATTGGTAAATAGCTATCTCATGGTATGGAAAGCTCCTAAATAGCCTCTTAAACCTCTCCCAAACCTCATGTAAAAGCTCCTCATTTATTTGGTGAAACCCCATTATGCTGTTGCAAATACTTGCAGTCTTGGTCGGAGGGAAAAATTTCATTCAAAATTTCTCTTGAAACTGATCCCATGACCATATTGATTGGTTTGGTAACACCTGAAGCCACTCCCTCATTTTTCCAATCAAAGTAAACGAAAACAACTTCAATCTAACTGCATCAGTATGAACACCCAAAATTTAAATCATGTCACTGACCTCCAAAAATATATCAATATGTTAAGTAGGATTTTCCACCTCTGAATCAAAGAACTAATTTCTCTGTACTATAGTGATGGTGGCTAGTTTAAGCATTAATTATATGTTTCTTGGTAGCATAATAGTCATATGGTCTTCATTACACTTTGGCATATCATAATCTCTAATAGTCCTCTACTAGGTATCTCTTCTCTATATCTACCCAGCATTCCTTCTTGTGACCTCGACACTTGTTCATCTTTGGGAGGAAATTCATCAATAGGAGGATCTGGTTCTATGTTGTTCTTGCTATTACTCTCGTTCGTTGATGTAAAGTCCTTTCGATTTTAGGGTCATAAGGTGCCACTTGCTCTTATCTCAACCTGTTCATGCACCATGATTACCTGAAAAGAATCAAGAAAGATAAAATAAGAAAAAGAAAACACATACAAATAAAAATTAAAACTCACAAACAATGCCAATCCCCGATAATGGTGCCAAAAACTTGTTGTGACCTTAGCAAATGCACTAGATCAATAAGTAATAAAGTGGAGTATTTTTAAGACTCTAAGATATCGTACCTAAGGGATTGCATGTGCAAGCCATGACAATTAATTGTATGCTAAAGAATTCTCAATTTATTTTATATGTATGAATTATCTATTATCTATAATGTAGAAATTAAACAACAAAAATTTGCAATAAAAGTTTGTTAAATTGAGACTAACAATACCCAATGTGAATTAATTTACCTAATGTCATATATAAATGAATTCGGGATAACACTCTCAACCCAAGCATCCCATTTTGGAGCAAGCTACTCTAATTACAAAGCATCCCATTCTGGAGCAAGCCTTACAATTAGCCTAAGCATAGATCTTTAATCCTAAGTTCGGTTTGCTTTCCCATTCTGAAGCCAAACAACCCAAAACTCATCTATTTCACTCCATACTCTAGTCCTAGAATCATAAAATCCTTCACATCTAAAGTCTCATTCTGGAGAAATCTAAAATAGATAGCATTTATGATAGAAAGACTGAGCAAAACCATTCATGGCATTCAATCCACACAAGCTCAATAACCAACAAATATATATGATAAAAACCATTCATCTAAGCTAGAAAATAACTTGAGAATATGAAAACCCATAAACTAACAATGAGAAACAGTAAAATAAACCATTCATTTACATATATAAACTCAAAATATGTACAATATTCACACTGTGGATAGGGGATTTAAAGATCCCCCAAATAACTTAAAGACTACTCGTTATCCATTACAAAATAAAAAGAGAAAAGGAGAGAATAAACCTTGAAATTCATTATAGAAGCAAACCTAGCTGACTTCCAAGTTCTTTAATCTTTTTTTCCAAAGATTCAAAAGAAATAAGCTTAAAACTATGTAAATCTAAGCTTCTAAGCTATATATTTGTGTCGAATCTAAGTATTTTGTTGTAAATCTATCCATTTTCATGTAAAACATATGTATCTATGTATGAAAATGAACAAAGGAATGAAAGAAAAGAAGAAATAAAACCCTATATCTGGAAAAGAAAAGAACTCCCGATTCTGAAAAAAATTTTGCTATTTATAAGCCAAAAAGGGTCAAGGTCATTAGGAAATTCATACTGACCGTGAACTACTTAAAAATCCCCATTTTAACTGACATGAGTCACGATCATTAGGAAATTCCTACTGATCATGAGGTGGCTTCGATCTGCTTTTGGATAGGGGGTCTCGGTCATTATCAAAAATCTGATGACCATGACATAGCTCTCCTTTGCATTCTAGACTGATTGCTTGACTACCTCATGGTCATTACCAAAAACCTGGTAACCTTGAGGTATTTCTTTTCTTAGTTCTGTACTGAAGAGCTCCATAAGTCACGATGAACACCTCTATATAAACAAATGCACTGCTAACCATGACATACTTCAAAATAGTGCATTTTGATAGAAAATATAGGTCATGGTTATTAGGTAAATCTAGTAATCATAAGGTACCTAAAAAATACATAATTAGGCAGAAAATCCCATTAAAAGCTCTCGAAAACACATAAAAGCTACAATTAACTGAGAATGGGAATAATTTATTGAATGCAAGCAAAATAAAGCAAAAGACACTAAAATGATACTGGAAACTAGACTAAAAATGAACTAAAACTAGACACTGAATTGGAGTTATCCAAATACTCCACATTTAGACTTTGCTTACCCTCAAGCATATGACTCATCAACAATCTTGAAAACTCAAACTCCAATTTGGAATAAGAACATTCAGATAGGCCAGAATAAAACTCAGATAAAAAAATTCAATCAAATAAACTCAAACTAATCTATATCAAGCAATTTCTCGTGTGTGTGCTAGGCCAAAATAGATTTATTGCTTTTCAAAACCAAAAACTACCAACGAACTCCAGCAATCGAGAAAATAGAAAAATATGTCAGTTTTGCACTTGAAACTAGGAATAGCCATAAGCATTTCCTTTAATACCTGAACCACAAGGGTCATCTCCACTAAACAACTCAGAAAAAATTAGATCATTAGGTATTAAATTGAGGTTGTAATGGGGTAAAGGTATTGGCTCCAAAAAAATGATAAAGTTAGCAAAATAGAATCAGCCACACTATCCAAGAAAAATACTACCTAACTTTCTTAAGATAAATAACTATTTCTACAATTTATGCCTTTTTCTAACAAAACTAAAGATAAATCCCAAGACATTAATTGGATTCTCAAAATCATAAGAAGCAAGAGCTAAAATTTCTTGGCTTAATCAATTTATACTTTCCAAAAATGCTAGGTACCCCACATTTATTCTCTGCAGTAATGAGTCAAATAAGATTTATGCAGCATAACATATATTCTTTCTGATTTTTTTTTTAAATAAACCTTATTCAAATGAGTTAAAAGGAGTACCAAAAGCACCAAATTCTTATCATCTAAGTCTTAAAATTTTTTAAAAATCAAGCTCACAAGCCCAAAAAATATTCCAACTTTCTCACACTTCTTGATTGATAAGCAAACATGCAATTTTTCCTTACCCAACCTAGAGTGGCAAATTCTAAAATGGGAAAGACAAAGGCATTTTGGTTATATGGTCAAATATCAGTGCAATTAGCCTAAGCAAAGGTCTTTAATCCTAAGTTCGATTTGCTTTCCTATTTTGGAGCCAAACAACCTAAAACTCATCTATTTTACTCCACACTTTAGTCCTAAAACTATAAAATCCTGCACATCTAGAGTTTCTTTCTAGAGCAATCTAAAATAGATAGCATTCATGATAAAAAAAAACTGAGCAAAACCATTCATGGCATTCAATCCACACAAGCTCAAAAACCAACAAAGATATCAGATAAAAATCATTCATCTAAGCTGAAAAATAACTTGAGAATATGAAAACCCATGAACTAACAATGAGCAAAAATGAAATAAACCATTCATTTATATATATAAACTTAAAACATGTTCAATATTCATACTGTGGATAGGGGATTCAAAGATCCCTCAAACAACTAAAAGATTACTCACTACCTATTACAAAATGAAAAGAGAAAATGAGAGAATAAACCTTGAAATTTACTGTAGAAGGAAACATAACTGAATCCCAAGTTTTTCAATCTTTTTCTCCAATGGTTCAATGAAAATGAGCTCAAAACTATGTAAATCTAACCTTATAAGCTATATATTTATGTCTAATCTAAGTATTCTGCTGTAAATCTATCTATTTTCATGTAAAACCTATGTATCTATGTATGAAAATGAACAAAGGAATGAAAGAAAAGAAGAAATGAAACCTTAGATCTGGAAAAGAAAAAAAACTCCCGATTTCATAGAAAATTTTGCTATTTATAGCCTAAAAAGGGTCACGATCATTAGGAAATTCATAATGACCGTGACCTACTTAAAAATCCCCTTTTTAACTGACATGAGACACGATCATTAGGAAATTTCTGCTAACCATGAGGTGGCTTCGATATACTTTTGGACAAGGGGTCATAGTTATTACCAAAAACCTGATGACCGTGACATAGCTCTCCTTTGCATTTTAGACTGATTACTTGACTACCTCACGACCATTACCAAAAACTTGGTAATCATGAGGTAATTTTTTTCTCGATTCTGTACTAAAGAGCTTTATAGGCCACTGTGAACACCTCTATATGAACAAATGCACTGATGATCGTGATATACCTCAAAACAGTGCATTTTGATAGAAAATATAGGTCACGATTATTAGGTAAATCTAGTAACTGTGAGATACCTAAAAAATATACAATTGGGTAGAAAATTCCATCAAAAGCTCTACAAAACATATTGAAGCTAAATTAATTGAGAATTGGAATAATTTATTAAATGCAAGCAAAATAAAGCAAAAGATACTAAAACAACACTAGAAACTGGACTTAAAATGAACTAAAACTAGATACTGAATTGGAGTTATTAGTTAGGATATAATGCTTTGACTCGACTAAACCAAAGGCTATCCCAATTGGGTCACTTTTTTTTTATCCCCAAGCCTTACCGAACTTTCACCCAAAGGTTACCGAATGTCTCTTGAACCTTTCCAAACATTAATAAAATATTGTGAGCTTGTTTAAAGGAGTGTAATGAGACATATAATATGTGAATTAACTTATATTACCATGAATTTATGTAGGAATCATAGTAAAATATGATGGATATTGTAATATTAGTGTATTATAGAAAAAGATAATAAGTGATTATAAATGTGCTATTGATTTATAGATATCGTGAAGTTTTTTCAACTTGGTTTTGTATAAATGTAATTAAATGATGAATATGTAAATGAGGCCTTAGTGTATGCTTAAATTAGATATAGATGAGGACCTATATGGGATAATGATTTGATACCTTCAGGTATCTAATGTTGGCATCTTAACGGTGTCTAATGATTTGATACCTATTACATAAAGAGATAATGAAGATCCAAAAAGTAAATTGGGGAGTAAAAATGAAATAAAAGATATAAAAGGGTAAATAAAGGTAAAATGGTCAATAGTTAATAAAATTGCAGGCAGAAAAGGTAAAAAAAGAAAATTTTGAAAAAATTTAGTAAATAAGGGGTGAAATCACAATTTAGTCAAAAAGGTTGATAAAATTGAGATAAAACTGTAATTTTGGCAAAGAAAGTAAGTTCAAGGACCAAAATGAAAGAAAATAAAATTTTATGGTGAAAAATAGTAAGGAGAACTAGAGGGTAGAGTAGTAATTATAAGGAAAGAGACAATAAAAAGGATCAATTAAGTTAGAAAAGAAATTTAAATGTTAACTCAATGAAATACAGAACCTAAATGTCATATTGTGAAAACAAATAAGATGAAAATGTTATTTTGCTAGAAGTAAGGACCTAAATGAGAATGTTACAAAAGATGGAAAGTTTAAGAACAATTAAGGAATTAAGTGCAATAGAGTATTATTTAGTCAACAAGGAAAGAAATTTATAACGATATTGAAATTAAATTACATAAATAATATACTCAGTAAGATGAAATTTATAAACTATGATGAGATCAGAAAGTTCAAATAAAGTGAAATAAGTGAAATAATTAAATAAATATGAGACAAAGATTATTATGTAACTAAATAGAAATGCAGGGGCATAAGGGTAATTTAATGTTGAAAATATAAGTAACAAAGATTAGACGTCGGCAAGGTATATAGTCAATAAGGACTAAACGGAAATTTGGAAAATATATACATATACAAATTGACTAATAATAATAATAACGATTATAAAAATAAAAATGAAAATAAAAAATGAAGAATGAACTTATTTAAGTGAAATTGTGTAATTGTAACCACCACTAGGCAACAATGTTGCTTAGCGCGTGGTTTGTTTGACTACGCAGCAGGGACAGGTAACTGAGGACACAACGAAGAAGGAACGGAATAGCATACACATGTGTCGCCAATGTCAGCATGGAATTTAGAGATTTTCACATTAGGTTTCGGATAATGGCCATGTAGTGTTATGTGATATAATTAAATGCTAATTATGTATGAACAAGTATGTATGAGTAATGAATTTGCGGTTGAGTTGTGTTGATGATTGATGATTGATTTTAGAAGTGTTATAAATGTTCTGAAGTTATGAAGGTGTGGGTTGCCTTTTGGGAGTGTTATTTTGTCAATTTGCAGGTTTGGATAGCATGGTTTACAAGCCATTATATTGTCGAAATTTGTATTAAATGAATAGTAACCATATAACATCTATAGTAACAATATACAATATATGGAGATCATGAATGAATGAATGAAAGGTGTTACAATAGTAGGAAAATAAAAGGTAAATAAAAGATATTGATTTACATTAACACCCCCTCAAGCTGATGCCAGCATGCAACAAAGGCGAAGCTTGTCATGATGAGACTCGGACAAGGAAAGACTAGGTGCTTAAGTCATAATGTTAGCAATTTGGTTAGTGCTGGATAAGAACTTAATAGTGAGGAGACCATGCTTGAGTTGATCTTGGATGAAATGATAATTAATCTCCACATATGCTTAGTTCTTGCATAAAAGATCGAATTGGAGCAAAGATTGATAGCAAATACATTGTCGCATCATAGAGTTGCAAAGGAGAGAAGGGATAGCCATAAATTTGACAATTAATACCGCAACCATGAGATGAAGTCCTATTTTGGATTGGAAAGGGCCAGATTGATTATAATTTGTCTGATTTAGCCTTGGAAAAAATTGGCTATTAGATGGTGGAGTGGGTAATATGGGCTGGTTGTTTTGAGAGATATATTAGCAACTCGTTCATGGGAATTTTTTAGCAGAATCTAGTGAGCAACAAGCTGCCATAGAGCTCAAAAAAATGTGACAAGTTTTGAAAGTAAATTATAATGACTGGATGAAATTCAATGCTAACATTATGATAGATGATTGCATTAAATTTAAAATTTCGATGTTATGAAGTTGTTACTCCAAGTTTATTAAATACTTTGAAAAAGTCTTCAAATTTAAAGGTCATAAAATGCTCTTTAGTTTTATTCAACATGCATAATAGTAATAAAATGCACACAATTTGTTAAATAAAAAAAGTCATACACGATCTGTGCAATATTGCATGGTGTTTAAATTCCAAATGTTGGAATTTTCAGATAGTTGCTGATGAAGAAGAATTGTGAGATGTATCCAAAGACTTAACATGAACTTGAGTTACAAAAAAATTATTATTTTTCCCATTGCACTCGGCAATGAAGTGCAATATGTCTCCAATTTTGACATTTTCTTTTTACATGAAATGCCTCCAACCACCTTTGAGTCTACCTTTGTAAAGACGACCATATCTATCTTTGCAAGAGACATACTTCACGTTAAAATAGTAGGTTGTGTCCTCAGGTCTTAGCTTTATGCACCATACTTGTTCAGTGCCAAATACTTCCTCAACTAAGGAGATAGGTATATTTTAACAAACGACACAAAAAATAAAAAATATAAATAAATAAATAAATAAATAAAAAACCTCAAGCCAAATGTGATATTCCAAACAAATTCTTAACATTAAATCGTGTTATTAATTAGCATTATACCAATCTATATTTTCAATCATTGTTTGCAATTTGAACTATAAATTCTTTAGCAATTCTTTAGCAATAAACACCGCAATAATGAGCAAATAATCATACTGTAGATATTGGATCCTGAGACCACTCTGATCAGGGTTATCCTGATGAGAATGATGTTTCTCATAATACAACTAGGAAACGAAAGTGCAAAGCTCTCTTTTAAATTTTCTTTCTTTTTATGCTTTTAAATGATTTTTCTCGAGATCTGCCCCTTTATCTCTTTCAAATTAGAAAAAATCAAGAAGATGAGTCCAAGATTCTTGAGCAGCGCTAAGGGGCATGAGAAATCTAAATCTAATTTAGTCCCTGAGACCTTCAAAATTAGGCTTGAACCATGGTATCCGAATCACACCAAAATAGCCTCTTTTGCACCAAAATAAATTTTAAAACCCACTCCCACCTATGACTCACTGAGCCACAGGTGACACTGGTTTTTTACAGATATCTTTGCCAAAATCACAGCTAGAGGTTGGGAAAATATCAAAGATTTTTTCCAAGAGTTATCCCGATCACCAACTGTGTTTGAGGAAGGATAAATAGAGCATTCAAAGCTAATTGACAGGGCTCTCTCATTTTCTCTGTAAAAAAAAATGCACGAACAAAAAATTTTCCTTTATGTATTTTTCAGAGAAAACTAGCACAAGAAGAGAACAAAAAAGCACTTAAGATTTCTTGGTATTGTGAGACAATTATTAAGGGTAATATTCACGAGCTTAAACTCAATTTAAATTGGTGTAATTGTTGTAAATAAATTAATTGTTTTTTTTTCTTTTTTCATGCTCTATTTTTGCTCAAGCTACTATAAATAAATTTTTTTTAGCTTTGTGAGTATGTAGATTGCACTTGAATGATCATAAAATGCTTATTTATCATTATATAGTTGAATTTTATAAGTCTTCAATGAATTAAAATGAAAATAAACCATTTAACAATGACACTATTTGTAACACCCTTATCCAATAACCTAGCTGTAACACTTTATCATATATCATATAAACATGTCTTATTATGTTATAATGCCATTAACTATACTATACAGAAATCCTATAAGAAAACTTGAACCATAACATGTGAACTTTAGGAATAATACTTTACTTACATATGGAGTCCTTTAAAACATTACAATAATACACATACTAAACATCTATACTGTACAAAAATTTTCCAACATCAATTAAAACCTCCAAACCAAAAAGGAATCCAAAATAAAGACTGTATACTTTCCAATCTTCTAAGAATTGTGTTGGCTATCCCACTGCAAATATTATCCCCAAAAAGAAATTATATCTTGGCAATCTATACGGATAAAAATCCGTGCTAAGCTAAATAGCTTAGTGGGGAACATAAAATATGTTGAAAGTCGTCAAACAAAGCATACACATAGGAGCATAATTATTAAGCATATAATCCAATACACTTAAATAATAATAGCACTATGATCCTAGCATTTTCTAATAACAATTCAATTTCATGTTCTTTTTATAACCAATGCCGATCATTTATTTGCTATTCCATTCATATAACAAATATGCACTTTTACTAATACTTATATGGTTCAACTATATATTTCTTGATTCTTATCTTTTATCTCTGTCTACTCAATTTGTCTTACTAGCCACTCTTGAATACATGATAATATCAATTTAAATTTGGAGATATACTCATTCGTAAATTAGAGAATAGTAAGCTAGTAAACTGAATCTCCATTCATAAATAACTACTACAAATTTCCATGCTTTATACATATGTGAATTATAATCCATGCATCAAGCATTATTACCATTATACTTCTAACTCAAACCTATATTGAATTCACATGCTGTGAGTTCATAATTGATTTATATTAATAAGTAAAAAGAGTCATACATATCTCCCATATCCTTTCATAATATTGAATAAGAAACAGGTGTTTATAAAGAATACATATTGACCGAAAGCTATAGAAGAACATTAACTGTAAGTTCATAGTTCACTTAGGTGACTGGGGGGGGGGGACGGGGGGAGGGGGGCAAAAAGTTACACATCGTTTCCCGGTAGAAAGCTAGAAGCTAGTAGCTATAAGAAAAACACATAAGCCAATGCCACTATCGAAAGGCATAATCAAGCACAAACGCGCGCGCGTGTATATATATATATATATATATATATATATATATATATATATATATATATATATATATATATATATATATATATATATATATATTACATTGAAAGTACAATTTATGATAAGTTCCATAGTATAATTTGAGCTGAAATATAGATTAAATAATCCTTCAAAAGTTAAAAATAAAAATAAATCATGAGACCGAAAATAGATCAAACTAACTTTAACCGGCTTGAAAATATTTTACGACTTCCGAAAATTATTCCGATCACATAGAACATTTTAGAATAATAAATATTAATTTTCAGAAGTGAAAAATAAATTTTTGGACACTTTTAAAATTTAAGATTTTTGGACCGACGGAAAATATTTCGATACCCTAAAACCTATTGAAATGAACTTCGATTAACTCAAAATTTTAAAATCATCTTAATTATTTAAAAATTTTTGAAATAATTTTGGTAAAAAAATAAAATAATGATAGATGAGCTAATGAAAAATAAATCAATATGTATTAAATCCATAGATCAGCTTGAATCTATTCAATCCATTTGGCCAATTTATGACTTATATCTTTTGATTCATTTATGATCCACCCATTTATGATCCGATCTAAAGTCGTCCAACCTACCCATTTGTCACCTTTTACACATAATGAATTATTTTTACTTAATATAATTAATTTATAAATGCTTACAGAAGTAGCATATGGTTCAATAAAAATTTAAATTAAAGATTGATGTAACCTAACCAATATTAATTTTGAGTATCACATACAGATAACGTCATAAATTTTTCTTTGAATCTATGAAAAAAAGATTTCTTAGAAAAGTTTTGTTTCCAATCTTACAGAAAAAAATAAACTAATTCAAAAAATAATTATTACCATTATTGATCATTTTATAAAACACAATATTCACCTATTACTTTATACAATACGCAGCGATTATTTTCAAGACTAAACTTTTCTACTTTTCATCTTTTTAAGAAATGGGTTGAAAAAATAAAAGCCAAAATTCTATATAATTGTTTTATCTTTTTTCTCATTTTTTAGTGAGGTAAAAATATAAAATACTTTATAATTATTAAAATTAAGATAAAATTGTTACTTACATTGCATTTTCTATATTATATTTACTTTCCAAACTTTTGTCTTTTTTTATTATCCTTTTTGTCATTTTTTTTAGTTTTTTCTTTTTTTTTTTGTGTCTTTTTAGATACTAGCATGTTTATTGATTTTTATTATTATTGTAACTCAAGGTGGAGCTAAAATTTAATATTATATTAAGGAGGGAAAAGTTTGATTTCTTAACAAAATGTTACATTAAAGGGCAATTTTTAAATATATGGTAGGGGTGAGAAAAAAAAAACTGAAAATGCAATTAACTGCAAAATCGGTATAAAATTGAATCAATTTTTTCAGTTAACCAATTCGATAGACTCGATTATAATTTTTAATTCTAATATTTTTTATTTTTATTTATGATTTCGACTTTTGGATATGAATTAACTATTAGTCAATGATTAACCGATATATATATATATATATATAGTTTAAAAAAAATAATTAATTTCTCTCTAAACTTACATAAAGTAATACTTTAAAATATATTTAAATTGTATTTTTATTTTTATACCTTAATGTTTTATATTTTTTTATAAAATTTATATAATACTTTAAACTAAACTTATATTATGTCATTTTTTAAAATATATAGTAATATTTATATATAATAATCAATTAACTTTTATATATATTATTTTTTATCATATATAATAGCATTTAATTACATTTTCTTATATTTTAAAATTTATTTTTTAACATCTAATATTTTTCAAAATTTTATTTGACTTAAAATCAAACATGTTAATTTTTAACAAATGTTAATTCTATTTTATAATATTAGCAAATAATTTGTTGAACATAAAATTTGATTATTAAATTATATTTATTTTATAATTTTTATTTAAAATAACTTTACATATTTAAAATTAAATTAAACTTTATCTAATTTTTTTATAATTTTATATTACAAATTTTAATTATCAACCAAGCATGGCAGTGCTCAACAAGCTAAATGCCCACTGCATAGTTGCATACAAACTTTCAAAATAGAAAACCTTAACTTGAAGCTTTAGCGTCATAATTACAGAATGATACCATCATTTCCCAATTTGATTTCAGAATCACCAAACTAAAACCCCACACTTAAACAGGCAATAAAAATAATACATCAAATTAAAATTTCAGGGTATGTTTACATAACTTGGAAAAGGGACTGAATAAGCTACAGATTCCTCTTTTCTTTATTGTATTCAATGTGGAACTACTTGCTAGCAGTGTGCAATAAAAATAAAGAAAAGAGAGGTGCAGGAAATCATTTACATCCACAATTTCAATTAGTCTCTTTTGCATATGCGCTAGTCTCATCTGCAACTTTCGCCCACACATTTGCAATTTTCTCAGCATATCCCACCTGAACATTGAATAATCACAATCATATTCCAGTAAAAATATGTTTTAGAAGCCTTTTCTGAGTATCCTTGATGCAGTATATGCATCTATCTGGCCATCGAATGAAGTAAATATCCAACGATCGCTTGCAAAAGGCATTTATGATAATAGCATTACAAATATTGGCCCATTTATTTCTCCTGATGTGACAATGCTTCAAATGCATACGTGGATTAAAAAAAAAAATCATGGTGGATGATTGAGGCAGCAAGTGACTCCCTTTCGGAAAGCTTTCCTTAGATTCAAGGAATTGCAATCTGCTTCACCTTACAATTCATCATCAATTTCAACTTAAACTTTGAGCAAGGAAAAGAGGCAAAGGCACAGCATTATATTGATAGTCATGCAATTATATATGTTATAGAAGTTAATTTTCTTCTCTTTGATTGCAAATTAATTGCAAGGCAAAGGTAGTAGTAAACTAAGTATTATATAACCCCTTTTTTTAATGTGTGATAATAGTTCAAAGATTTAATGTGTGATAAAGATAATACTATAATTGTATTCAAATTGTCAATCTCAAACCTAATGTGTTGCACTAAGATAAAAGTTTATTGCCTCAATGTAACATGATAAAAGCTGAGAGCCTCAGTAGACAAAAAGCTACGGGTCAGGAAATGAAAAATGCTTTTATGCCTTTTAAGAAGTAGAGCGTAGTATCAAGCTGTAACTTCATATGATGCGATTCCAACAAGAACAATCAAAATTTCATAAAGCTCAAAAGTTACAGCATAATTGAGAACCGTGAAGTAGTAAATTCTACAATTTAAGAGTAACTCTGTTTTCCTCTTTAAGAAAGGAGCCAGAAGTTAATTAAAGATCACACAGGGGGCAGCAAGATCAAGAAAATTCTGGAAAGTTCATTTGAAAATCATCCGGGAAAAAAAATTCTCATTTTTCTGGGGAAGACAAAACAAAGAAAAAGATAAGCTCATTCTCTAGAAAATACAATCACACTTAAAGCCGAAGTTATACCTTAAAAGATTAATTATAGCACACTGATAAATGAAACTCTAAGGTGAAAATTTTTAATCCAAGTCCATTGCCACATGATTAATACATTCCTCATATATTATATGACTGGATATTTTGATTCTAGTTTACTCTCAATAACATTCAAGATATACGCATAAATTTTTTTATAACAAATACACTGAATGGTAGAAGAATGGGATTTTGAACCAATTCTTCTGAGGATATGTTATGGACTCTTTTCTGGGATGCGTCTATGCTAGACACAATATGTGATTTCCAGTATTTTAAAAGACTTAGGTTTCCTATTTTTATTTGATGTTGTCCTAGGACAGACTTATTTTTATTTGATGTTGTCCTAGCATGGATGTATCTATGTAAGGCTTAGGTTTCCTACTCTTGTAATAAGACTAGTCCTATTTAAATGGACCGTATGAATAATAAATGCTAAGCCGCTTTTTATCAGAAATTACAGAGATCTGGAGCTCTCTCTAACAAGATTCAAGGTTTCAAGCTCCCTTCAACCAGGTTGAATGTTTACTCAAAATAAGGTCGTTCAAAATATTGGAACAAAGGGAAAGGAAAATTCATAGACTTGGATTTTCCAGTTAATTGCCCTTTGACACAATCTGTTTCTCAGGGCCTTAAAAGTATGGTTATTGAAGCTATGAAAAAATTCTTGCAACGATTCTTGTAATTTGGTCATGATTTCTTGTGCAAAAGATTTCCAAGAAATAAATATGAAATGTTCGTATTAATGAATTTCAATATTGTTTTATAGCAAAGCAAAAGAAATTGAAGACAAAAACAATTGTTCATTGCTTTTATAAAGCATAAAACTAGTGTGGATTTATCAACCGCATAGGTAGCAAAATACCACCACTAATTTAGCATTTGGATCCTTGCAATTCCCAATTTATCGTTCCTCCCTCCTTTCATTCTCACTAAATTATCAATATGCAAAAGTACAACCCACAAAGCAAGTCCATGTTGCATTTGCATTATGCAGTATCTCCAAACAAGCACATTGATTAATTACACGTCTTCCAATTTACTTAGTTGGATCAATGTAAGATACTGATGCTAAGACCATCATCAGAGAGCCATATAGTCCTTAAACATGTAGATTTGCTTGTACTACCCTATAAGGTAGGCATTTGATTAGTAGACATGGCTCAATGTCCATCCAAGTATACACAACTCATAGAGCACTTCCTACTCTCGGTCAAATATATACATCTAGAGGTGCAAGGATAAGATATTCAGCCATCTCACTAAAATATAGCTTCAAAGATTAATCCTATAGCAGGTTCTATCAGCCCTCACAAACCTAAGATCTAAATTACTCAAAAATTGAAGTTTAAGAACAAATATTAAATATTAATGTCAAAGTAATGATTCAAGTTTTTGAAAAACTACAAGAAGTCTACCGATGGGACCTGAAACGTAGATGGTACCTGATTAAGAACAAACCCCTTCAACATGTTCAAAAAGTCAGCATGCCTTTCTCTGTCAAGCCTTTCTAGTTCACTCCTGTTATTCTCCTGCAATTAGATTGTGTTAAGCCAATTGGAACATATATACATATATGCATGCAGGAGTGTGGGTGTACTTGTACAGCAAATGCAAACAGAAAATATCAAAATAGATGTAGAAATTAACAGAAGATTAAAAAAAGGAAAAACAAAAAAGCTGCTACATCCTAATCAATCACAAAACTAAGCACATATAAAATTAACAAATTATCTCCTGGATTATCCCAAACCATATGCATAATCAGCTAGCAAGTTAGGGGAATGGAATCTTACTATCACAAATGCCTAGAAAGTCATGAGGGTAATATAACCAAAATTAAATTGGTAGGCTAATTTGGGAATCACAGCATCTACCCAAATCCACCTTCCTTTTTTGGCTAGCTGTTAGAAATAGACTATATATAGCAAAGAAAGGAATGCCAGGAAAGCTCTGCAAGCAACTCACACGGAGGCAATAGCAGCTGGAATAGAGAGGTCAGCTGGTTTTGCAAGAAAGCTTGTGGTAATCGGTGTTACAGCCTATATGTGAATGCATTATTATAGAAATTCAGTTAGGAGATACTTAGGTGCTAAATGATAGGAATTTACTTGCTTTCCTTTTTGTACAGCCCTATCAATTGTATATAGTCTCTTATTGTAAAGTGAATAGAAAGACAATTGTTATCACTTGTGTCTCAATAACATGGTATAAGCCTGGTTTGTCTCATTCTTAAATTTTTTAGAATTGCTTCATGGCTTTTTCTCTGTTTTCTGTGAAGAACACCAGAATCCTTTCTGGGTGTCACCCTTGTGAGTGTCCTGTTTCTTCTCACAGCTGGTAGGAGGTGTATACATCTTCAATCAGAGTTTCCCAAAATCCAGTGACCAGATGGTACGCCTGCGAGGCTCACGCTGCTGTTAGCACCTTGTCATGGGTCCGTATGTATAGCCGCATTCATTAATACTTCTAGCTTCCTTTCAATTGCTCATGCTAAGTTCAGGGCTTGACCCAAGTCTGGTGCCTTTGCATGTCTACCTCAATGCAGATTGGCTATTCAAACCTGAAGTAAACATATCTACCTGTTGATCCAACCTCACTGAAGTAAACAAGTCTGGTGCTTTTTCATCTCGCTGGTATTCCTCCATCGACCCATTTTCTTGAAGTTTGATAAGTTCTCTAAGAGGGTTGCTACACACAGGTGGCCCAAATCTGCAGCTACATTGGTCTTTGAATAATGCCCATGTCATAACTAAATGCTCCTATTCTAAAATATGATAACAAAACTCCGCCTCACCCAACAAGTGAAAGGCAGCCAGCCCCACCTTGCCATCTTCATCAATCCTTGGACCCATCAAAGGTTGGGAAGTCCAACTTTGTATACCTTGGCACCATTTCATTCCCAGTCAACAGATTAGATCTGAATTTCAGTATACTAGGTGGCTTTCCCATAGGTCCTGCTACTACCCATTTCCGACATCAATGTATTTTCCTAGACTGTGCTGAGTTGTTGGAATATCTGCTGTAACTAGGTCATCATTTGCTATTCAGATTGCACAATTTTTTGCTGCCAACCTAGCCTCAATGGCCGTTGTTGCTTCTTGGACAAGGGTCATCATCTCATCACTGTTCTCTATTCTGCCCACAGTGACCAGCTCTGATACCAAGTTGTCTATATGGTATTTATTGTGGTAAACGTTCTCTTTCAGAAAGAGATTACAATAAAATAGAAAAGAAAATATTACAGGACCCTCCCATAACTAAATATTTGCTAAACAAAATCTCCTATTTATGAAAACTACTAAAATTATAATTATTAATTGTTGGTCTTCTTTCCATCTTTTACTACAGCTGTAACACTGAACTTGTCCATTAGTAAATTGACACAAAATAAATGCAACATGATATATTAACATCGACATCAGCATCTAGCCTCTCTATGCACCCTCGATGAAAAGAAGCATTATAGATTTTGCAACCACAAGGCCCAAATTTAAACCACCCTCCTCCCCAAATAAAAAGGCAGTTATAGGGTAACCTAGGACCATCCACCCCTGCTAAAGATGCTATACCAGAAAATAACCAGATAAAAATTTAATTCCACCAAGCAACTCTTGGACCAATCAATTTTGAAGCGTAAGACACTAAATTATCTATATCTAGAAAAGGCGTTCATATGCCTACTCCTATGCTCATCAAAAGAAAAAATGGTGCTATCTACAGTTACAGGATTTCCAAAATACTGTTGTTTTTCGAAACACTTATCATGTAAAAAATAACATTTGTTTAATTTGTTAAACCAAAGAATTCATTGATGTTCCAATCACCATGGAAAACAGAACTATTGATGTTGTAGAATGCCCAACATGAACCACCAAGGAATACGAGCTCTTATAAATTGCAAACAAAGCTGGTTGTTTGCCACTATAAGCATGTTGAAGCTCAACTTTTTGAAGTAGCACAAGCAAGATAAACTTCACAATTAAAAGAATCAGATAACAAGATACCTTGATCCTTTCATACTCTCTGATTGCAACATTTTTTGCATCCTCGGTAACTCTTATGGTGTCTTTCAGCTCCTCTATTTTGCGAATTCTTGACTTGTCGCCACCAAATATTTTGGATGATGCAGCTTCCAACTTTTCAGCCCTTGACTGAAGTGAGGACAATTCTGATAGAAGAGTTTGCACAGTCAACAAAGCACTAGAACGGTCCGAGAATGCACCATGGACAGATAACATTAGCCCAAGATATTCATGGAGAGTATCCTATACAATTCACACAATAGCAAGGTTCTCTTAGAAAATAATTGGGATTTTAAGTGTTTAAACTTTAAAGCCAAAAAGGCCTGCGCTATATACTCAAATTTGACAAATAGTTTACATATTCGATTTAGTTCAAGAATGTCATAAAAATCCAATTTCATGCGCAGAGTATTAATGGGCAGTAAAATAAAAATTGTGAATGATATGTAGAAACATTGACGCACAAAATTGAACTCATTCAAATATTCATAGGGAAATTCACAAAATGTTTCAGTAATTTACCAAATGCTTGACAGTCTGTGCATTTAACTCCCGGTAGAATCTACTTGCTTTGACAGCAGCAGTTGCCACATTTTTCATATCAACAGCCCTGACTCTCTGTGAATTACAAGTAGCCTCCTCATTCTCAAATTTAGTCAATTTGATAAACGCTAATCCTAATTCTCCCATCGTTTCCCCCATATCTTGCTGCGCTTTCACCAGTGATTCAGCCTATTAAAAAATGCACCAAAAACAATCATTTAATGCCTAAACTTCAATTTCAAACAATTCTGCGAGCACCTACATTAAATTTCTGAAATTTTTATTAACTGACATTACAATATACCTGCTGAGATGCATTGCTAAGTTGTTGCTCAAGCTCATGCATCGTCTCCTTGTTTTCCAAGAACTCTTTATCTTCCTCGACAACTGCTGGTTTTGATCCTCCCCAGTCATTAGCCACCGACTGCTTCAACTCCTTAAACAGCCTCAATAGATCCCTCCCTCCTTTAGCTGGTTGCACCACCTCCTGTGGCGCCACCACCACACTTTCTCCAAACAGTTGCTTGGGCAACTTCACCGCACCATCAAGCATCCTGGATGCCACATCAGTACTCGTTGGCAATGGCAGCTTTCCTTGAACCTGTAAGAATACCTTCAGCTCGTCGCTTTTCCTTATCAATGGATGTGCAGCAAGTTTTCTCAAGTACTTCTCTAATGCCACTCTTCTCTGCTCCACAAATTCCTGCTTCTGCATTACTTGGCTCTCTACGACATTCTTGTCTGGTCTAGGCGGGATAAAAAATCCCCGATATGACTCCGCTAATCGATCTGATAAAGTAACCACATCTTTAAACCGCCTCCGCACGCTAAATTCAGATCCGTTAAATTCCGGTATATTCGTCCTAGTAGCAACTAGATACGTGACGTAAGTGTTGCCTCCGGGAACAAGTGAATTGGAAGTTTCTTGCTCCTTCTGTGGATTGGAAACTGTTATCCTGATGTAATCAGAGCTGGAAGAAGGTGATTTTGAGAAAGAAGCAGAAGAATTCAACGAGCGACTAGGGCTATCGAGGCCGTTAAGTTCGTTGGCGGCGTTGTCATCGAAAGGGCTGAAAATGACATCGGCGTAAGACGGCGGTTCGATGTAGGCAGAGTTGTCGGGAGCGACGTTAGGGTCTCTAAGATTATGATAAGGTGAAGGGGAAAGCAAAGGATCGGAGTCCGCTGCACCGACGACGACTGCCGGAGATAAAGGATGGTGCGTGTCGGCGAGTGATGACATGGCACTACGGTAATCTGAAAAGGATTTAGTTCCGTTGCTGTTATTGGATGATGGTTCATCAAGAACAAGGCTCTCCATTTCTTCTCGGGATTCGTATATAGCGGCTTCTTCGAAGCCCTGGTTGTCTGATCCCATCATGTTAATTAGATTTATCGAAAACAAAAGAAAACGAAAGAAAAAGTTTATAGGAAAATAAAATTACAAGAAATAGAATAGAGAGATGAATCTTGACATTAGGGTTTGACAGAAGGAATTGTGAAGCTAGGAGAAGGGGATTAAACGTGTGCAGCGGAAGGAGAAGACGGAGCATGATAAGCACGTGGAAGTAATAAAAGGATTGGAAGTTTTCGAAATCATACCGAACATTTAGCTCTCATAACCATCATACTTGGGGTGATCACGCGATGGATCGGGACCGAAAAATTCACCCTCACTCACTTTTTCACCAATGGCAGAAATTTCATACCCCCACCTCAGCCATCAATATCAGGGTGAAAATTTCCTCCATCCCTATTCCGTGAGAATTCCGATCTTTTAAATTTTTTTTAATTTAAAAATATAATATTTTATAAATAATTAAAATTAAAATATAAATTTATTTTATAATTATTAAATTTTAAATTATACTTAATTTTAAATTTTATAAATGATTAAAATTTATATTAATTTAAATTATTATTGATTTTAAATTTTTTATTTATTAAATATTATATTTTAATTTTAATTATTTATAAAATATTATATTTTAAAATAAAAAAAAATATTTTTTGGGGCAGGCATCCCTACGGGATGAATATCCTATTCCCCTTTCCCGCTTCCGATTTTAGGACGAAAATTTTTTTTACTCATTCTCATCCCTATGAGAGAAAATTTCAAAAATTTTCTATCCCGAATGGGACGGGTCTCCGTCCTGTGATCATCCATAATCATATGGATCATAGCTTAAACTTTTTTGGCAGGAAAAAAAATATATATATATAAAGCATTATGAGATGGCAACAATTTTTAAAATAATAAATTTTTTTATCAGAAATTATTTATAAAATTAAAATTAAAGCAAAGTTAGAGCTATAATCCACCGAAAAATCTAATTTTTTTTTGAAAATTATTTTTAGATTCTGAAACTCCTGTAGCCTGTAGCTTTTTTAGTTTTATATAAGAATTTATTATCAAATTCATAAATAATATACAAATCTAATGTCAATTCTTAGTTTTGATCCGATTAGTACAAATTCAAATCTTGCTATTCTTTTTTTTAATAAAAAAATAATTTTCATTAAAAAGAATCAACAAATAAAGCAGAGTACAGTACAGGACGTTAGAGGATAATCCATCCAAATATAAAGACTAGACATGAAACTTGAAGCTCTAGCTAAAATATGAATAACAGAATTAGCTGATCTTTTAACAAAGGTAAATCTAATATTTGTTAAGTAATTGCAAATATCAACTTAGTCTTATACCAAAAGACCCAAATCCGAAACCAAAGAAGAACATTTAGTTAGATTTATATTTTGATAATAATAGAAAATAAATAATAAATAATACATATTGTTCCACTGATAAACATATATTCATTATTTTGTGAGTGGCACGAATTTAAATTCCAACACCAACTCTTTTTATTTTTTATTTTTTTAAGTGTATATCTTTTATTATTTAATTAAAATTATTTTTTATTTTTTCTTTATTTTGGTAACTTTATATTTTATTAATTATAGGAAATAAATAGCAAATAATATTTATTGTTCTAATGGTAAGTTATATTTATCAATTTGTGGATGGCTTGGGTTCAAATCTTACCACCAATTTTTTTTAAATATATTTTTTATTATTTAATTAGAATTATATTTTTATTATTTAATTAGAATTAGTTAATATCAATTTTAAAATAAATATGACAACATAAAAGGCATCAATATAATTTTTAGGGATATTAACAATTTTTTTAAATCAGTCCATTACTATCAGTTTCGATTTTTAACTCGATTTTTCGAATCGATTTATCGGTTAACCATTATGTTTCGGTGGCAACACAATCGATGGTGGCAGAGTAAGCCTTGAGGCCATCACAAACAGATCGAAACTTTTTCAACACATCTTCTTCGGCCATCACTCACCAAAAATGAATATATCTGCGATAGAGGCAAAGCCGGTTTCTAGCTTCGATTTCCACAAAATGAGGTAGTGTTTGGGCTCGTGACCACCATCATCGGATTCCCCATGATGTTAACAATGTCCAGATATCCAAGTGAAAATGGTATATTAAATTATGAATTATTGTTAGAGTTGTTTAATTGAAGTATAATAGTAGTAATTGAAAACAATTTAATGACAACAAGCCTTTTTAATTTTTATAATTGAGCTGATATTAGTAATTTACCTCAAATTTTGTTGAGAATATGCATTATGTTTAGATTATGTTTTTAAACTGTTTGTAATTTTGATAAATGGGTGAATGTTTTATGAGATTAAATATAAATTGAAGCTAAAGGAATATTTAAATTGATTATTGAGTGTAATTTGATGATTTTTCCCTAATTTATGTTCATTATGCTTGGGTTAAAATTGATCAAATATGCAAGCTATGTTTAAATAAATTTAAAGCTTCCATAATTGCTGTCAATATGAGAAAATTGGACCACGTTTCATGAATAAGCATGATGCTTTGATGATTACACTTAGTTGGCCGAATTGTATAGGTATTGAATATCAAATTAGTTTGAATTTGTAACACCCTTTACCCGGATCGTAGAATAATCAACATATCATATGTTACACAACAATATATACACACACACACACACACATTTGTTTGTCTAAGAGATCAAATATATTACCAATTGTCAAAACCTGGCTTTTCGTTGTTAAATTTCATTTCACTACTTCACTGTTGTGCAATATAATGTCCATCACTTGAGTTTTTTTGTGACAGATTGCTCTGTTATGTACCTACGTAAGAATGCCAAGTCTCACAAAATCAAAGAGAAAAAAAAAACAATTTTTCATAATCAATTTATGGAATTAACTCATGTACACACACCAATATCAAAATTCTACATAAATACGAAGTAAATGAACAAATCATGTGAATCATATACATTTAACCAAATACTTATTTTTCAAATAAACAAGGCAGTACTTTAGATATCTTTCCTTTCTTACCACCGGCAAGTTTTCAGCAAACAGCAATTTACATGAGGGAAATGTATCAACATAATAAAAATGGGCAACTAAGAAACTCTTTTGAGGTCAGTCTATGGGGAACCACAAGACAGTCTTAAGGAGGGTTCATGGGATAGAGATTGTAGATTAAGTTTCAAGCTTTATTTACTTCCTAGTAGACTGCAAAGCAATTAACTTTCCATTAATAGTCCCTAAAGCTATTTGTAAAAAACAATTTAGACATGTTATAAGTTGCATGTTTGAGGACAGATCACAAATTCTTCAGGTCCTCCTCTCATTTGACACTGAAAACATGCATTACCCAAATCTCTTGAACATACAGAGCCAAACAAGTCATCATAGACATGCCACTAGTAATAATGTATTTTCTTTTATACATAAAAAAATACAAGGTATTCCTTTTGTACATCAAAAATATAATGTATTTTCTTTTGTATATAAAAAAAGTAAATTTTCTTTTGTACATAAAAAAGTATATTTTCTTTTGTACATAAATAAAATATAGTGTATTTTCTTTTGATGAAACTCAATAAACTGTATTTTCTTTTCTTTTCACTATAATACACTATATTTACTTTTGTACACAAATAAAATACAGTGTATTTTCTTTTGTACATAAAGTATACATTGTATTTTCTTTTGTACATAAAAATAATGTATTTTCTTTTGTACATAAAAATAGTATATTTTTTATACATAAATAAAATACAATGTTTTTTTATACATAAATAAAACATAGTGTATTTTCATTAAATTTTATATGAGCATGCTTTTGACTTCGAAGAAAATGAAAATGAAAATTTAATCACAACAGTAATCTATAATTTTTCATTAAACTACAAGTAAATGTGAAAACACAATCTTTGTTGATTGATTGCTAAAATGTACATGGTTAAACCAATCTATTAAATTTCCCGTGAAAATTTGACACAATTACATCTTTTTCCAACCGAAAAACTACATGAAAAAAGCCAGCAATTGGTTTGTATTCTTCAGGAAATTATAAACATGATCAACCTAAGTTCGAATAACAAATTATAATTGAGATACAAGGATTCTACCCAAAACAGGATTGAGGTTCTTTATGATCTCCTCCCTAGCTTCAAGAGGGAAACATATAATAATTTGTTCTAAGAATCCAGGACTCCAGGTTAGCACCAATGGCTGTGATTGATTCCTAACCTCCTCATTAACACAGTGAAAGTGGACAAACAAACAAAACTTACTATTTTACACTTAGCACATGGATTTGATTTTGTTTTCTCCACTAATTCCTTATGTAACTGAAAAAAATCCATTAATTAGCAAGAAAAAATTAATAATAATACCCTTTTACTCCTTATTATTAATGTTAATGTATAAATTGAAGATTGCGAAAGAAAAAAAAACCTCATCGATCATGGGTAGAATTCACTAGCTGGTTGAAAGATAAAAGCATCATTATCCTGAAGAAATTAAAAATAAAAATAATTTTTTTACAACTAGAAAATTTGATAATAATATAATGCATTCATTTTATTTTCTTTTTTGTTAGTTGGATAATATCATACTAATGCTTAAAAACTGACTTACTTTCTTGTATTTGGATCCTCTTGCTGGTCCTTTAATATCCATGCCATGGCTTCCTGCATAGTACAATCTGTTAATCGTACAAAGTTATACACCTACAATAAACACAACAATACAAAAATTACTCCAAAATCCAAAAAACCAAAAAAAATAAAAAATAAAAAACAAAGATTCCAGGAACATGATGACTTTACTTGGCAAATGGTAATTGGTATGGCCATTAATTTCACTCCCAACATAGTACAAAAAGATGAATTTGTAGGGGAGATTGCTCCCATAAGGATTAATTATTTACATGCCATCGATGTTTTGAAATTTTCAATTTTAAATAGATTCAACTTAAAAGATCGAAAATCACAAACCACAAAACCAACGAAAATGAAAAGAAATAACAAATGAACTTTACTTTGTAATAAAAAAGGTAGAGAGTGGTGGTTGTGATGATGGTGGTGGAGGTCAAGGTAAAGCTAAAGCTTTGAAGGTCATCAACCGATGGCTCCATCAAAGAGAGAAGGAAAGATTGAAAGAGAGAGGGAAATAGGAAAAAAAGGAGAACGAGGGGTAAGGTGACAAAGGCAAAAAAGGAAAAGAAAATAAATAAAAGAAGTATTTTTGAAATAAATATAGCCATATAAATAAAATGCGATATTTTTAAAAGTTAAAAATGCAGTTATGATGCTGTTAAAAATTTATGGAGCAATTTTGAATATAAAAATTAAAAAAAGTGGCAATTTAATTAATTTTCTCTTAGTAAAAGCTAAAATACATGAGATAATTATACCAAACACCCCTTTTAGATGTCAACTTTCAAAAATACCCCTTTCTTATAGTCAAACTTTACAATTAATTATAGACATACATAAAGTATCTAAAAATTACATAAAAATCCCAAAATAGTTAATAAATGAATAAATCTATACTAAACAAATGAGATAAAGAAGATATAAAAATAATTAAGTAGTTAGATAAAATAGATACTATAAATATGTCTAATAGAAAAATAATACAAGAAATAAAACTTCAATTAAGTCCTAAAGCTGATAAAATAAAAAATTAACTAAGTAAAATAGAAAGTATAGAAGACTTAGAATTAATTAAATATAGAATATTAAGTGAACTTAATTTAGAAAAGCAAGTATTAGATAAATTAAATCAAATAGAAAATTATTTAAAATATGTAGCAAATAAAATGGGATATAATGGATAAAATAAATGGAAGAAATAAGAGATATAAATGAATATACATATAATGAACAATTTTATCAAATAAATAATAACATAAAAATTTTAAATCAAAATATTAGAAAAATGGATAATAAACAATATAGTTTTACAAGTACTTTATATGGAGATGATAAATATGGTGAAGGAAGTTTAAGTTTACCATCAATTATGTTTAAAATATCTAAACAAGAAAATACTGAAAATAAGTTAGATAAAATATTTAATATGTTAACTGAAATTAAAGATGAAGTTACAAAATTAAAAACTAGAGTAGAAACAATAGAAAAAGGAAAAGAAAAGTTAAAAGAACACACATAAGAAGGAGTAACAATAAAAACTCATATGTTAACATTAGAAGAAGGATTAAAGTTATATGAAAATAATGAAATAAATAAAGATGATATGTTAAATTTAACTTATGATTTAGAAAATTTAAAAATGAATGTTAATCCAACATCTACACAAATAAAAGTAGAAACAGGAAAATATTCTGGAACAATGAATGAAATCGAAAACAAAGTAATAAAAGGAAATATAGGTATAAGAGAGTATGAAAAATATAAAAGAAAAATTCCTAGACAGAGACCAATATATAATAATTCTAAATTTATAGTAAAAACAGCTGAGACAGAATCTATCTATCCAAATGGAATATTATTAGATATAGATTGTGTAGAAGATAAACAAAAGGAAATTGAAAAATGGATAAAAATAAATAATTTATCGATAATATTGTATGGATATGATTTGCAAAGAGCATGTAATTTTCTAATTAGTACTTTAATAGGAAATGTAGAAAAATGGTGGAATACTATTAGAATAGAAGACAAACAAACTACAAAATATGGACTAAATAACGAAAATTTTATAGCAACAGATACTATAAAAGATCTTTTTAAAGATTTGAGTTTGCAATAAAAGGAGAATTTATCGGAGATCATTGGTTAGATCCAACAAAGTCAACAAAGAAAGTAGGTCAAGAAAATTTATGGAAAATACAAAATTTAACGATATGTAATATGTGTTATTTAAAACAATATACATATGAATTTAATAACTATTATTATAATATAGCAAAATCAGATATATTATAATGACCAGAAATTAAGTTATTAAAATAATCTTATGTAACTAAACTACCAAAACCATGGGGATTAAAATTATTTAATGAAATACAAAATAACAATGAAATATTAGAAGGAAGATTAGGATCATATCAAACTTACATATTTACAAGAATAAATGAAATGTGTAATCAAGCATATAAAAATAGAAAAATAAGAAAAGCAATTAATGGAGGATTATGTTGTCCAATTTTAGCTGAACCAATATGTTGGGGATGTTATGATAAAATTAAAGATATAATAGATATAAAATATAAAAAAAATTATAAACCAAAGTTTAAAAATTTTTATAAAAGAAAATTTAAACCTTTTAAGAAAAATAAATTTAATAAAGGAAAATATTTTAGGAATAATCAAAGATATAGTAAGAAAAACCCTAAAGAATGTACTTGTTGGATATGTAAAGAAAAAGGACACTATACAAATGAATGTCCTAAACGAAAAAATAAAGAAAATAATAAGGCATATAGAATATATGAAGATTTGATAGAATAAAATTATAAACCTATAGAATATAGTGATATATCAGAAAATGAAAGTATATATGAAATAGATTCTCAATATAATTTCGATAATTATGATTTAGATAATTATTCAGAATTCGATAATAAATCGAAATCAAATTTTGAAATTGAGCTAGAAATAGAAATTAAAGAATGAGTTTAATTTTATTTTAAGAATCCAATAAAAATTTATTCAGAATGAGTTTAGATAACAAAGATCATGAAATAATAGATAATAATAATATCTTTAGTTATAATAAAACATTTGATGAAAAAAAATTGGTCAATTAAATAATCATAGATTAAGCATTAAAGAAGAAGATATATTTAAAAGAAGATGGTTTAATAGATTATATAAAGCAACATACATTGCTAAGCATTACGAGTCGGCTATAGACATATATCAAGCTAAAAGAAATACATTAATACCTTTAATCAATAAGGATGAGATAACTAAAGCATTATCTAAATTACTAGATAAAAATAGATACAAAAATCTATATTTAGGAGCAATCCAAATAATTATTAAAGTACACTTTAGAAAAGGAATAGATAGTCTTATTCAATTATTTTGTATGGACGATAGAATATTAAATGACCTAATAGATGCTCTATTAAGAGCAATTTCAAAAAATTTAGTATATAAAAAATTAAGATTTACAATAATTCCAAATTTTTTTGTAAGTTTACAAGATAAAAATATAGATCAAGCTCTCAATTTATATCATAAATTACATAGAATAAAAATGATAAGTGGATCAAAAGTATTTTCAGTAACATATAGAACAATATATGCATTTACTACTAGTCATCATAAGAAACTACAAAAGAGTAATATACGATTACAAGTTGAAATAGATGATACATTCTTTGATTTAGTTGAATATATACCACCAAGATAGTTAACTCCATCTAGTATGACAATTCTAGATGAATTAACAATGGATTTAAGACAAATAAATAAAAATATAGGAATTATACCAAGCATACAACATGTAGGAGAAATATTATTAATATATTCAGGAGAAAGTTCTAGAGAAAAGCTACTAAAGGAAAACAAATCTCTATTAATATATGAACAATGAAAAATACATACACTTTCTAGAAGAAGTATTGATTTAAGATCTTCTTTAAAGACAAAACAATATTATATAGAATCCGAATTAGATATTGGAGGAGAATAGAAATTATTAAAAACACTAATAGATACTGGAGCAGCAAAAAGTCATATAAATGAAAGTTTAGTTTTTTTCATTCACAAAAGCAGCAAAAAGTCATATAAACGAAAGTTTAGTTTTTTCATTCACAAAATATGATTTAGATAAAGATTATGAATTTTTAGATTATTAGGAACATACAATTCATAAATATGTAAAAATAAACTTAGCTTTAACTGATGTACGAGGAAAAATAGTAATTATACCAATGAAAATAAATATGGATATTATCTCATCTACACAAATTCCAATTTTATTAGGATTAGAATTTTTAGAAAATATAACTCTATATAATATTATTGATGAATATATTACTTTTCGATATGATGAAAATGAATATAAAATTCCAAGGCATAGAAACTAGCCAATATAGCATTTATATAAATATAAAAATCATCTATAAAGATTATCATATGACTTCATATCATGCTTTCATAGATACAGGATCTACAATAACTTTAGCACAACCTTATGTATTTTCAAAAAATTTATGAAAGAAAACTAATGATTATAAAATAGGAATTGATATTACTGGCAATATTACTGAGTGTGATATAGTAACTAGTAATTCAAATACAATCCAATATACTTCAAATACCTAGAGTATTTCAATTTACAAATCATGGATGTGATATTTTATTAGGCAATGATTGGTTAACAAATTATTATCCTTTAAGTATTGGTTCTCAATATATTCGATTAACAACTCCTTTTAAGCATAAGATTATTTATCCTCAACTTTAAGCAGTATTTAAATGGAGATCTTAACCTCTGATTCCTCACATAGCAAACCGTGGTGAGAGCGTAGAAAAAGAACCCATAAGAAAATATGACACTAATACTCAACTTATAGAAAAACTTACAACTCCAAAAGAAATTAACTTCTTATTAGATAAATGTATAGGCACAAATCCTATAGAAAAATGGGAGAAAATGGTATATATGCTTTAATAAAGTTAAAATAGATAATACACAAGTAAAGTCTTTTATTACAAAAAATTATAATGGAAAATTAGCTCAAAGAAGGAAAATGGGATTGTAATAATATTTTACTAACTTTAATTTTGATATTGAGTATATTTCAGGAAAGGATAATATATTGGCAGATCTATAAAGCAGACCAATAACTAAAGAAGAAGATTAACCATTTTCTTGCAGGAATAAATACCTAATGGAAATAAACGCAAATAAAGTTTCTGAACTCACTGCAGAAAAAAGGGAAATAATGGAATCTATAAAAAAGGTTATATATCATATTCTAGAAATAGATAATGAGATTAGTCAAATTTTAATGAATTATGCACAAACGCTTATGCGTCAAAAGGAATCTAAGAAAAAAGTACTAGTTCACAGAAAATGACTATTCTTGGCATTACAGTTAAGAAGGAACTAGAGCAAGAAATCTCAAAAAATATGATGATTAGATATTCTATTCAATTTCTGGATAGTCCAAAATCATCTTATGAAGTAAATTCGAGAAATATGGGAACTGCTTCAATTGAGAATATTAATTCTCAATTGATAACTCCCAGAGATATTTCATTATCATATCAACAATGGAATGATGATAAGAGATCTCAATTAAATAATTCAAAAATTCGAAAGCAATGGAAAGTAGACTTTTTTAAAGCTCTACAATATTTAGCAAAGGTTACTAATGCAGTGAAAATTACTACTGTTCCGATCAACACCACTTACAACAAAGCAATAATCAGAAAAGGAGCAGAACCAAGGATAATTCAAAAATTTTATCGTTTTGGACTTATTCACACTATATACCCTGGAGAAAATTTAGAAGAAATTCTACATTTACTAGCAATCGTTAAGCCCCAAATTAAGATTTTTAATAGAATCACTAAATTAAATAAAATATATGTCCGTATTTTCAACATTATTCCTGAATGGGATGATGTTAAAAATATGAAACTTCCTACAAAAACCATTATTAGAATGGGCACTACCAGACAAAAAATTATTTCAGAAGAATAGAAGACTTTTAGTTTACATTCATTAATTCTCAAGAACATCCCAGAAATGAGAATGAAGAACATTGAAATCAAAATTCGTGGATTAAGATAAATTTTAACAGATAATAAAAAATATTACACTTTTTTTCAAGATAATATTCTTGTCACCAATCCGGCCACGGAATGGCATCAAAGATATATCCTTGAAGGATATTTAGATACAATTATTGAATTCAGTCTACCAATGACAAAAACAACCAAAGAACTTTTCAGAAAGTTGATAAAAAAGGAATTTCCAGCCGAAAGCAAAAGTTCGAGACAAAGCTTAGTGGAGCTGGACCCCCTTTGAAGAAAATCAAGAAATAATTGAAGAATGACGACAAAAACTTTGATGTAAGTAATGATGTAATAGAACAATAATAGATTGTAATAATGTAGTTCAATAATGCTATATAGGTAGGGTGCAACCTTTATAAAAATTCATTTATGTATTAGTAATAGGCACGGTTGAAAAAACCCAAGCTTAAGTTTACTCTCAAAGCTTTTAGCCTGCTTATCTTTTTATAAAAAAAATCTTTTAAGAAATGGAATTCTAATTTTAGAAATCATTTTTTCTGAGTAGCCTTAGTATTTAGTAATTACAAATCCAGTAAGAAATATAGAAAATTATTTTCGATAAACTAAGAGAGTCATATTACTCATATATCATAAATTCTCATCAGAAAATTCACATGTCTACATCTTTCTTGCTAGCTGAATATTATTCAGTAGTATCTCCTAATGTTACCAAGTCCATGTTTAACTAAAAATAGGGCATAAGGGTACAAGGTTGGAGAAACTCAGCTAAATCCAGAACGTCAACAGTTTATGGGTGAACTGTTATCAGAAATCGTTGATAGCAGAAGTCTGGCAGCATTGAATGAAGCATAGTGGATCCCTGAAAGAGATTTAAAAGTTATATTTAAATCCTGATCTTTCTTAGTTATGGTTATAATTTTCAATTCTATTTCTTATTTTGGAATTTTGCATGCTAAGAAAAATGTGAAAAGAAAGAATACTTTTTAAACATGAAATTGTTTAAATTTCTTAAATCTTAATGGAAAGATTAAGACAATAAATTAGCAATCTACAAACAACTATAGATGATATATTAAAATATAATCAACAATTAAAGGAACAATTAAAACGAGAAGAAAGAATAAAAAGATTTATAGAAACTTTTAACTTAAATTCTACATATAATATAGAAGAAAGAATAGAAAGTTTAAAATATGTGCTTAGAATAAATAAATCAAGAATTCTAGTTTAATAAATAGAATACTTCTAGGAGGAATATAATTAATTATTTTAATTCAAAAGATTTGAGTGAAGAGAGAGAAAGAAATCAAGTAATAAATGACATGAACATGGTAAAAAATAATATAAATCATACTTTTCAACAAAATTTAGACATAATAGGAGCTTCTAATTTTGATAATATTTAAAGACACATATTATAGATAATTTATACAAAGATAACTATGTAAAAATTACAATAATATCAGAAATAATAGAAACTTGTCAAGAAATAAATGGTATTACCAATAATAATAATAATAATAATAATAATAATAATAATAATAATAATAATAATAATAGAGAAAGAAGAAGAAGAAAAAGAAATTAAAATTTATTGAAAAGGTATATCGGTTGCAAAATAGACCTGCATGTTACTGATTTCCAAAGGATAACTTAGTTATCATGGTTTTCTACCACATACCTTTAATCGAATAAAATAAAAATAAAAATAAAGATAGAAAACTAAACAAGAATAAATATAAAATTATTTATGTTTTAACAATTCGTAACGAATTTCGATAATTATTAGTATCAGAGCCCATAGAAGTAATTTTAAAACTAGCTTAAAATTAAATAAAATGACTAATTTAGTAAGTTTAGCTATAAAAGAAACTATAGATAAAATATTAAAATCTTTTTACGAAATCTCAGGAAAAATAAGATATTACAAAGAAAAAGTAAGAAAAATAAAAAATAAATGTTTATATATGGAAATAAACAATACCAGGAAAGATTATAGAATACCTAGATTACAAGAAATAAAAGAAGAAATAATTACAGTAAAAAATGAATTAAAAGTAGAACTAGAAAAAATAAAAGAAGAAATAAATATAGCCAGTGTAAGATTAGAAGAAATATAATGAATTCTAAACATAAAATTATAGAAAAAGAAAAATATATAATGAAAATAAACTTAGTTATTTAAAGAAAATAAAAGCAAATCAAAATATAATAAACTTATTAATAGATGATTTAAAATTTTCTAAATAAAATTTACAAACTTTAAGAGATAAATAAGTAAAATGACAAATATAATAGAAAAATTTGGAGAATACTTAAATTTGTTAAATTTATCTTTTATAGATAATATTAATGAAATAATAGAAGGAATGAATGAACAAATAGAAGCCTTATATAATAATGAAAATGAATATAAATCTCAAGATATTTTAGAAAATTTTAAATAAGTATCATTACAAAAAATGTAAAGAAAAAATTTAATTTTAAAAATAAGAATGATATTAATCGCTATTAGAAATGATCTTAAAAAATAATAATTATAAAAGAAAAAAATATTGGTATCAAAAAAAATATCAACAGACATCAAGTCTTTTATCTTTAGTGAAGTGACATTTTTTAAAGTAGATATAGAAAAGATATATAAAAATGAAAAATTTCAAAATACATGGCTTAGCCCAATTACAAAGGCCCAAATATATATAGTAAGGGTCTTAGGGCTCAGTTATCATTAGAGCAGAGACCGTCTTCTCATTAGTTTCTTCTCTCTAGTTCACTGGATTGATAGAGACGATGCTTACAGCGGATATTCCTCCAAACCAAACGATATACATTAAGAACCTTAATGAGAAAGTCAAGAAAGAAGGTATCAACACGAGGAAGTTACAATTGTTTCTTTTCTCTTTCTTTAGGAATAAGGAACACTAGTTATGATTGTGTTTACGTAATTGATGATTATAGTTTCAGTGCTTTGAAAACTGATGCAGATTTCGATACTTGTTACTTCGTTTCCTGTTAGTGCCTCATCTGCCAATGTCAAATTTTAGGAAATTTGATTGATAGCTTGGTTGCTTATTTTTATTCTTTTTTGTGAATTATCTTGCGTATTAGTCGTTTGATTTGAAGTCTGTTCTAGAGATGTGAAAATATATGATTTGTAGGTAACAGCGCTAATGATTTGGCTGTGTGACTGTATCTTTAATTTACTGTACAAGTGAGATTGACACAATATACACATTTTTCTTCCACAGAATTAAAAAGATCCCTTTATTGTTTGTTCTCCCAATATGGGAGGATCTTGGATGTTGTTGCATTGAAGACGCCCAAGCTTCGAGGGCAAGCATGGGTTTGTTTCAGTGAAGTGATGGCTGCTAGCAATGCAGTGAGGCAAATGCAGGGTTTTCCGTTTTATGAAAAACCTATGGTACGCCTAAGGAATTCAGAATAATAACTTGTTACGTCTGTAATCATGTGCTTTGTTATGTTCTGATGCACGTGCTTGTTCAATAGCCTAAATATCATTTCCTGTTGCTTTTCTACAGCCCTGTTCCCAGTTGGACATGCTATTAAGATTTAGTACATTTACTAAGTTTTCTTGTTTTCTTATTTTCGTTTATCAGATTACAGTTTCTTTGCTATATTATGGCCACTAAACCCTTTGGCTTTTACCCTGTGTTGCAATATCCCATGGTTTATTATAAAATCATCTCATTTTTATTTTGCTTACTCGTCATATATGTTAAAACTTCTTTTTGTATCATTTTTATTTTGCTCACTTGTCATCTCTGTAAACCCACCTTGGGGAATGACATGTTTGTGAGGCCCAGGATTTGTATCTTTTCTTCACGAAATGATTAAAGGCCACCATGATTTTTAAGAGTTGCTATCAGAAGAAAGTGAAATTGACTTATTTCACTTCCTCTCAAATTCATAATGAGAAGGGAGATGTGATATTTAATTTAAAATCTGTTTGTATGAGAAGATAAAGTGACTTATTTTTTCACTTAAATTCACAAAGAGAAGCGATATGTGATATTTAATATGAAGTCTTTCTTGCAATGAATTGTTTTATACTTAGCTTATAAAAATTTTCAAAGCTTTAGTGACAATTTGAGGTCCGAAATATTTTCCAATGCATCTATTTACCTAAAGCTTGGTCAATTGTAAACTTTTACTGCCTCCAATGGAGGCCTTATTGGTCAGTTCTATTCCATGGTATACGCCTTGTGTCTCATGAAATTCTTATATGATGTTCAATGCAATTGACTTCATTCAGCGCATCCAGTATGCAAAAATGAAGTCTGATTGCCTTGCAGAGGCAGAAGGAATATATGATCCAAATGCTAAAAAGAAGAAGAAGCAAGAAGAAAAAGGTAAGTATCTAATCTACGGTTATTTAATTTTCGGCGCTGTATTAGTTTTAATTGCTGTCAGTTCCTGGACTGTCGGTTTACTTATGTCAAGTTATTAACTGGTTATGGATTTTTGTTTTCATAGTTAAGAACATTCACATTTAGAAGAATTCTTTAGAAAATAAGCAAGAAAATCCTTATATCAGAGAGATAATGGCAAGTAAATATTCTTGACCTCTGTTTTCTTAGAAAACTGATGCAAATTATGAGCATTATCAGGTCTGGCTACATATTTTTGAACTGGAACATACAGGCGACTAATGATTGCTATTGTTACATAAGCATCTTTACTTTGAAGGTGATTCAATTGACAAGAATATTACTTGCCTCCTGAAAATAATAAATGATTTGCCTGTAATGGTATCTGTAAGAATGTATAGTTCATAGATTGTTCATCTACATGAATAGAAGCAACTGCTGAACCAAGAAATTGGGCTTTGATTTTTCTTGTTTCTCTCTTATGATCCAACTGCTCTGGTACTATCTTTCATCTATTTGACGTTTAAGTTACTTTTTCAGCTGATAGAAAGAGACGTGCTGAAGAAGCTCAACAGTCTGCTACAGCTAATGGTACATCTGCTGAGAGTAACAGAGGCATGGTAAGTTGGGTTTGTATATATGCATAATTGCTTCTCTATCGCTCCTTACTGCATTCCCTTGTAGAAGCTATAATTTCCTATTTTGGTGAAAATACTAGGACAAGCCATTTAGTCTTCAGGACCTATCTAGTTCAGCTATTACTGATATTGGGGTAGCTAGTGGCTGATAAATGATGATTATATGATAAAATCTTAGTTACTACTATTGGTGTTAAATGACTGTTATGGTATTATTTAACTTTTTTAAATCGTTTTCATGCATATTATTTTCTTCTCTTTATATTTATGTAAAATAAAATAATGTTTTAGAACTACAATTGACTGTATGTAAAATTTTTAAACTTTGCAAGTTTCTTACATATAAATATTATTTATAATTATACAAAAATCATGTGAGAAATTATTTAATATTTTTTAAGAATAACATTTAACTTAGTATAACAAAATAAGTCTGAAATTTTATTGATTTGTCTTATAATGAATTGAACTGATATGCAAATTTAATATTTTACTGTTCCTAAATGAAATATCTTAAAGGATATTCTTGTGATCTACTATTATTGGAGACATCTGACAGTTAACTATTGCTTTTAAAAAACACTTGACCAAATGGTATTAGGGTAACTGTTGGGAACTGAACAGCTAACTGCCTATGGTAGCACCTTTGTTTTGTTCATTCTGGTATGGGAAGAGTTGTGAGTAAATCTCTTGGGGTTGACGGTTAATGACCAACCATCGGAGCTCATTATTTATCACCGTGATTTATATCTCATATCCTCTTTAAAACTTTATCTGCGTTATATAGGCTATGTAATTACAATGCCTAGTGATTCTATGTATGCCTTATGTAGGCTTCTTTCCGACAAGGAAACCGGGGTGAACAAGAAACAGCTCCACCAAATAATATATTGTTTATACAGAATTTGCCACATGAAACCACTAGCATGATGTTGCAAGTCCTCTTCCAACAATATCCGGGATTTAGGGAAGTCCGAATGATTGAAGCAAAACCTGGCATCGCATTTGTAGAATTTGAAGATGATGTGCAGTCCTCCATGGCCATGCAGGCCCTTCAGGGTTTCAAAATTACTCCTCAGAATCCTATGGCAATTACTTATGCTAAGAAGTAACAGACCAGGGAGATGAGATGAGTATTGAAGACTTTTCTGTGCATCATGGCAATAGAAGATTTTCAAAAGCTAATTGTGTTATTTGTAGTTTGCTTAAAATTTAATGAACCGACTAATATCTACAAACAAATGAGATTATGCTTTTCAAGACAATGACATGTCTTTGTTCGGATATCAAGATATGAACATTGTACCATTTCAATTTAGGCTTTATCTTATAGAATTAGTAGGCTGATGTTTGGCTAGATCGGCGTTTGGAGAGGATTGTTTATTCACCTCCCACACATGGATTATCTCTGAATGTGTTAATTTGAAAATATATGTTTCGATTGGATCAGCTGTTAAGCAAAGATTGCTGATATTCGATAAAAGATAATTGAGTGTAGATTGATTTTCAGTGTTTGGTAATGTTGTTTTACTAAAAAAATTGTCAATATTGGCATTTGAGTGACCATCATATACCTTTATTTGTTTTCAAAAATACCCTTGCACCCATAAATTGGATTAAATATATCATAGCATAACTTTTTATGGATTAAATATATCATTTCTTATAGCATAACTCTGCAAGTGCTTTTCCTCCATATAAATTGGGTTAGCGGAAGTGTTTGCGGCGGTCCATTTTTTAATTACAATTGCCTACTATATGCTACCATTGTCTTTGGTTTTGTGCTTCTTCTCCTTGTTTAGTTTGAGCGTGAAAAATGAATTAGGAGATATTTGGTCTAGGCTGAGAAGACTGCTTAATCAAGCTCAGGCTTCCTTCCGTTCTCTAAATCTTGAGTGAGTAATTTAAAAATTTTATTAAATTAGTCATTATAATTTGTTTGAACGTGTGATGGTTTATGTGGGGATGCATATACAATTTTAGAGAGAGAATGAGGGAGGAGGAAGAGAGATAAAGGAGGCAATTGCAGAGAGTCTGGGTAAAACCATAGCGGCCGTGGAGGACTCCGCCAAATCGACGGCGAAACTCATTATTGAAACTGTACAAAAAGCTAAAGAGAAGCTGAAAAGAACTGTCACCGAACCAACCACACAACGAGCTATGATTCTTTATTAGGCTTCAATATTTTTAGTTGTTTAGCATTTATTTTGTAAGAAAAATAAGTTTGTGGAAACTATGTAGATGAACAATAAGTGAGATACTTGATGAATTTATACAAGTTACTAACTTGCATTCATAAAATTAGGAATATTTTAAAATATCTCCAACGATTAAAAAGTTTTGATAAAAGATGAAAATGGTAACTAAAATCAGGTGTTTCATTTGTTGCATATAAGGTATTTGTGAAAATATCTAAGTAAATTTATCGAAATAAGAATTGATATTTGAGTAAAGATATTTTTACATATTATTTTAAATCATATATTTATTTATATTGTTTGATTAGAGGTAAAGGTGGATGGAGTGATAACAAGTTTGAAGATTTTGAAATTAAAAGAGCATTATACATTTCAAAATAAAACTAGAATTTAGTAAACCAATTCGGCATACTTGGTATACCTCGGATACCAAAATTTATATTAGTATTTTTGAATTTGGAATTTAGTATATCAACTTTGGATGATGATTTTTGATTATGAATTTTATTACATTGGCTAGTATAGCTTGGTATACCAAAATTGAAATGATGATTTTCAAATATAAGAATAAATTTCATGACTTATTTTGAAATTTCTATTCGGTTTATAAAATTTCATTCTAAACCAATTTTTATTGTGCAAATTATATTCTACTAGAGTCAATTATTCTAGCTAAATAGAAATATTGAAATTTTAGAATCCCGTTTGCAAGCATTTTAAGCACGTTGTTCTTCTATTTAGACACTTTAATAGGTAGACAATAAAGAAATAATGTGTGCCATGGCTTACTGTCCAACATTTGTTGCCCATGTCTTTCCACATTTTTTGGTGTCTTTTCACTTGAAGAACTACTCCATATCATGATTTTTCAAAAAGAAAAGGCCCTAAAAGGACATATATAATAACTAATAAGTATGGGATTATGAGAAGTGGGGTAATGGAAATTTAGATCTTTAAGATCCATTAATTAATGTTTTTAGAAACAATATTAGTTATCAGTATTACTGGTGAGTTGTATCTGTAATGTACGCTGAACCCCGTAGGCATTCGATTTGCTCTTGAGGGTCTGCTATTAGAGCTCGAGGCCAGATAAGATTCATTTAACTCGTGAAGGCTAGTCGCTTCGCAATGGATAGAGATTCAATCCAATCTGCGATGTCTTGGACCTCAAAAAAGGCATGAAACAACATCTCGAAATGTCCTCATTCCATTATTGGCAATCAATCTATGAGGGTATTTATTAGGCACCACAAACAAGTATCATGGAGTCGTCACCCAATAAAACGTTAGAAAATGAGTTCTAACATGGTAAAGTCGAAACCAGAGATAATTCGGGCTTCACTTCTATTTATTCTTTTGGTTAATGTTATATAAATGAGTTTTAATGATTAATTTATTTTATCTTTTTTCTCACACGACGTATTATGCTAGAAAAGTAAAGCGCATTCAAGCATGTTGGAAAGCGATAAAACATGTATATTGAAAGCTATAAAATCATATTATAGAAAGCATTTAAAAAATATAAGAATCAATGAATATAAAGATAAATCATACATAAATCAAGAAATTTATTAGATTGAAAATATTGGTTCCTTTATGCATAATTATAAAATTCTTTAGTGTGATTTTTGGAATAAAAGCGGACATTAATCCATTTTATGAAAAAAATCCAACTTATTTAAGTAGAAATAACATTTATGTTATTATTAATTAAAGCGTGTAAAAAGCTATTTTTATTAGTTATTACATATTTGAGAGAAATAAAAGGAAAATTAAAGGGAAATTATATACATGACCAAAATGACAATAAATAGAAAAATAAGTCCTATACCAATCTACTCCACCTTATTCTCCAGCCCAATTTGTCGTGCCAATGAGTTGTGTGCATAAAAAGGACAGAGAATAACAATTTAAGTTAATAATGAATTAAATCAAATAAAAAATAATTAGTTAATTCAAATAATTAGGTAAATAATTAATATTAATCATGTTGTATGAATTATATGACAAATAACAATATTAATAATAATAGGATTGATAATAAATAAATAAATAAATAAATAAATAAGTAAAAATTAATGAGATAACAAATAGATTCAATGTTAAATAAATACATGAATAAATATAAAAAATAATTATATTAAGAAAATAAATAATAAATAATATTAGAAATCATGAAAATAAAGGAAGTGAGTGAATCAAGGGAGTGAGCCACATGCAAAAGGGAGGCCAAAACAATAAGTCACGAGGCAAAAAAGAAGAAGAAAAAGGAAAAAAATGTGAGTCACTCCCCTAGGATGTGACTCACGAATGCACACCTCCTGGGGGTATGACTTAAAAATGAGTCACAGTTTAGAAACATGACTCAGGAGTCACTCTCCTGGGGTGTGACTCGCGGATGAGTCACTCCCTAGGGGTGTGACTCAATGTGACTTAGAAATGAGTCAAGATCCAGAAACATGACTCAAGAGTCAAGATCCAGGAACATGACTCATGAGTCAAGATCCAGGAACATAACTCATAAATGAGTCATGATTCAGGAATGTGACTCATAAATCAAGGTCCAGGAACGTGACTCACAAATAAGTCACGGTTCAAGAATGTGACTTATAAAGAATTCACGGTTCAGGAATTTGACTCACGAGTCAAAGGCATGACTCAACCTAGAACACGAACAGAAGTTGAAAAATACCATTAATGCCCAATAAAAGCTCCCAAACTAATTTTTAAGCTATTTATATGCACAAAAATACCTCAAAACTCATTTTTAAGTATGAATAATAAGATTTATACATTAAAAACACAAATTAAAGCAAGAAATCAAAAAAAATCAAATAATTAGCAAAAAAAAAAAAAAGAAAATAAAGGAAAAAAATGATAATTTACTGCAAATTGGATCTAACACTGGATTTAGTAAATTTTAAAACTCAAAAATATTATCTTCAGTATTGGTTCCGACATCAAAGACCAAGGATTTGGTGTTGTATGGCTTTTTTTTTTCCTATTTTTGGAGTTGTTTGGTAATTTTTTGTGGTATTTTTTCTTGAGTTTCCATGGGAGAGGAGGAGAGAAAGAGAAAAAAGAAGAGGAAGATGAAGACACAGGAGAGAGGGAGAGTGGGCCCTAAATGAGGAAACTTCCTTAAGAAGAAGGAAAAAATCCCAAAATGGATAAGAATCAAAATAGATTTTTTTTTCTCTATTTTCTTTATTTTCGGGTGCAAAATGTATTTTGAAAGTGAGTCATGTTTCTGACCCATGAGTGACTCAATTTATAAGGGAGTGACTCATTTTTTTGTCCTTAGAATCCATTTTGACCTTATTAGTAGAGGGAAAAAGGGAAAGATCTCAAAAGGATTTTTATAAACATTTGAAATCCATAGGAGAGTTTAAAAGGTATTTTGAAAATAGAAAATATAGGAGAAAGCCTGACTTTCGCTCCTTGTCTATTTAATATAAATCATTTTCTTATTAAGTAACTTTGATTATGAGCCACCTCAGGATCCAATGTCTACAGTATCCAATATAAAAAAATACAAATTTAAATCATAAATGATAAAAATTATAAACCATTTAAAGGGGTTTTAAAATGCATATTTAAAGAAAATGAGAGGAAACAATATTTAACATATTAACAATAGTTTTCACAAACATGTGGAATGCAATATCTAACAAAATGAAATTCATGGCATTTTCCTTTTAATTTTCATTCCAGAAAATGAAATCGTAAACCCTAAATAACCATATACACACAAACTATAGAACTAGAATAAACACTAAACATCAAAAGAAAAAATAACATAGAACGTTAAGATTTAAGCCCTCTCGTCGCTGATCTTTCAAACGAGTTGGATATCCTTAGGAATAATAGTGACTCTCTTGGTATGAATAGTGCATAGATTGGTATCCTCAAACAACCTAACCAAATAAGCTTTAGTTGCCTCTTGTAGAGCAGCATAGTAATCTTAGATCAGTCTTGAAATCTTAAGCAATTTCTCTCACCAATCTTTGGATCAAAAGCTTCTTAATCAAGAGCTCCATATTCTTCTAATACTTCGTAATTTCTCTTAGGGCCACTGTCCTTGACCTAAATCTGTAGGGAATCTTTACTTCACCTATTGCTAAAGTAAACTTCCTTGCCACCATTGTAGCTAGCTGCTTCTTTGGGGCTTTGCTTTATGTAGATTTTTTGGCAATTTGCTTTGTACGAGCCATTTGAGAGAAAATTGGAATTATTTGGTTAGCTAGAAAAATTAAGAAATAAAAGATTTCAGCTGGATGAAGATGAAGCATGAGACTGTGAAATTATATTGGCAATAAATTCAGAGAAGTGATGGCACTAGTTGGAGAAGGACAATATTTTATATAATATTTTTCTAAATATTTAAAAAATAAGGGTCTTTCAAAAAATATTTACTAAGTTAGGTAGTTTTAAAACCGCTATAATAGGTTGTGGTTTCAGAATTGAGAACCATGGATAGAAGCTGGCAATTTTACACTAAAATCGTACTTGTTGTGGCAGCTTTAGTGTGCATGTCAGATCTGAAATTGTTACCTGATGCAGTGATTTAAGGTTTGACAAACACATTGAAACTGATGCAATTTATAGCAATTTCAGGCCATGCCAGACTCTCCTTCAAATTTCCTATAATGAACATGTTGAAAAATTAAACACAAAACACATATAAATACCCTCTCGAATTTGCATTTCACATATCAGTTCTTGTAAGGAACCAAAATGGACCCTAGTAGAATTCAAAGGCAATTGTATGATATTAAAATATAATAAAACATTATTGGATGAATTATTATATTTTTCTTGACCTTTCGGCACTCTTTTGACTATATCTTGAGTTATAGAGCACAAAATTAGATGATTCAATTTGGGTTTGAAAATATAAATCTATACTAAGATTTCATATGAAGAAACCAAGTTTGAAATATGTCTTTAACTAGGTTATATTTAAGCATAAATTTCAGAATAGTTTGCAGCCTAGTCACTAGGAACAGACCTCAGTATTTTGTAAATATCTTAAAATATACAAATGCTATGGAGATGATTCTTGACGTTTTAGAAACTAGAAACATATTGTAATAAGTTGGTAGAAGATAACATTTGCTAAAAATGGCTTTTGGAAGGTCAAAAATTACATACAAGTCGAATTCAGAAAACTGCCTATGATAGAGGATACAATAGTCAAGTGATAATATAGTTTGAAGGATAATTTAAAAGAGGATGAAAATTTAGGGGTCAATTTGTTAATATGAAACTTGAAGGGTAAATTATGAAAAAGGGATATAAAGGAGAGGTTGATTTAAGAAAAGAAAAAAATGAGTGGAACATTGTGTGACATGCAAATAAATGAGAGAAATTTATGTAACATGCAATTAGTTAGAGGATTAAAAGAGATATTTGTGTGGGACATGCTGATGTCATTTTCCACTTAACTCACCATGCAAGCAATGTATTTAGGAGTATTTATAGAGGTTCGGTCGGCCATTTGAGAATGAAAAATCAGAAATTCTTTATCCCTTATTCTCTCATTTCCTTTGTATTCTCTCAAGCAAACCAAGTTAAATTCATGATGGTTAATCAAGAAGTATTTGTGTAACAACTTTAAGGAGAAGAGGAGGGTAGAAACAAGGAAAAGTAGTTACAAAGAGTAGAGAGCAAGGAGAATTTAAAGAAGATTTGAGTTGCATGTCCAGGTTTGGGAACTATTATTTCTTGCATGCATTAATATTGTGTTCATTATGGATTTTATAAGTATATTGACTTGAATTAAGATATTAGACATTAATGTGAAAGTGCTGTCCAGAAATTCGGATTGACCTCCAATGACTAATTTGATCATAAGTTGAGTTTTTAAACTCTGAATTTGATGTTAATAGTTGGGTTAGAACCGGGACTTCTGTGCCTAAAAATGTTATAGAAATAACAATAATGAACTTTTGCCTCTAAGGTCCTCAAAAATGCCCAAAACAGTAGCCTTTGAAAGAAGAAAAGTTATGAATTTGAAATTCTGAGTTAAGTTTCTATGAACCAGTTTCGGAATTTTGCGAATATCTCAAGTTTTATAGCTCCAATTTGGGAAATTTAAATTTCTAATTAAACTTAAGACATGGATTCATAGTTTTGTGGAAGAAATCTAAATGTGATTTTGTCCCTAAGTATTTTTGATTTTTACTTGAAATTCGTAGTGAGATGCTGTCTAGTTGTAGAGAGCAGGTTCCAGTATTTTTGAAATAATGTTCGATAGAGAAGTCTAAATCCTATGAGGAAAAATTCCAGTTAAAATATACTTATAGGAGAACAATTTTTGTTAAGGAAGATTGGCTTAAATCTATGCAAATTGTTTTCTATGAATTTTCTAATTCATAACTAAAACTGATTTTGTTGTTATGAACTGTTGTCTAGTGTTAACGAACAGCTTGTAGTATTTTTCTTATAACTCATGATAGAAAGCTCAAAATGCTATGGGATAAAATTCCAGTTAAAATAGACTTATAGGAGAACAATTTTCATGAAGGAAGGTTGGCTTAAATCTGTGCAAATTATTTTCTATGAATTTTCTAATTCGTAACTAAAACTGATTTTGTTATTATGAACTGCTGTCTAGTGTTAACGAACAGCTTGTAGTATTTTTCTTATAACTCATGATAGAAGGCTCAAAATGCTATGGGACAAAATTCCAGTTAAAATAGACTTATGGGAGTACAACTCTTATGAATAAATGTTAGTTCAATTCTGTGCTTATTTTGTTCCACGAATTTTTCAATGTGGTCACACAAACTGTTTTCAATGACATTGCTGGTTGTATAATTATAGGTAATAATAGTGGTATTATAAATTTATACATGTCTATGGTGTTAGATGATATATGTATATGATAAAAAGGTACAATAATATTATAATCTAAAGCTATAAGTGCATGAAAGTTTAGAAAATATAGTATGTAATAAGACCATGAAAAAGCATATGGATAATTACTTATTTTAATGAATATGATTATGCCTACATGCTAATGTCTACTGAATAACATGTTAAGGTAAATGATTACAGTATTATAAAATTTCCGTTGCTTAATATGATACCTGAGTTTAATTGTGTGTGTGTGTGTGTATATATATATATATATATATATATATATATATATATATATATATATATGATATTGCCATATTAAGCAATGGGTGTGAATAGATGACGAAGTATGTATATGACACTTATAAGTACAAATATGTTATTATTTACCTAATTTACATAGCATAGATCATATAGATCATGCTCATATGATATGAATATAGATCATGCTTATATGACTATCAATAAAGGATCATATGCATACATATTGATAAACATGCTTATAAGAATAAGCTTACTAGATGCGAATTACCTACAGGTATGTACATTTATGATTATGTATATGAGTGTATGAGCATGTAATTGCCCTATGAGATAGAAAATATTTAGCATGACTATGAACATATGAGATGCTTAATGAGAACATGATCAAATATATGATATGATGATTATATGTCATGCCTATATGTCATGATGCAAACTTATAGTCACACGAAATGGATGAGCTAATTGTGTAACTTGGCTTATCAAATGTGCATATCTCTGTTTATGCACCAGAGAACTTATAGTTTTACAAGACTCTATATATGTACAAATAGTATACTATGAATACAGTCTTAATATGTGAATTGAACACGAATATAGTTCTGCCTGCGATAGAGTTTTAGATGTGGATAGATAGGCGCCTATAGGGAAATTACAGCTGCCATAGTTTGGCCCAATTGGATCCATAGTATGTATGATCCTGTTTGGATCATGAACAACCCCATTTGGATTGATAGGCGACCCCGTTTGGGTCTGCTTGATCGGTCCACAGTATATTTTGGCCCCGTTTGGGTCTATAGATCCGATATCTTCGGATATTCTCCATTTTGATACCAAAGTGTATCGATAGTTCCCGTTATCCAATGATAGAACTTAGGCAGGCTAAACTATAAGTACAACACAGATATTAAAGTATAATGTACATAGCAAACATCATATAAGGGTTAAGGATATTGCTTGATTACATGTTTGACTTGATTTGCTTGTATTTTTCATAAGTTTAAATAAATAAAGTTTACCAAGTAACACACGATATGTATGCTATTTATAGTTGGTTCCAAATTTTTGAAATTGCTTAAATGAGTTAAATGTATGAAGAATTATCAGTAATGATACAATACAAGCATGCTGAGTTAACTGTTAAGATTTTCAAATGCTTTTATTGTTTACTACGTGATGTTGTTAGATTTTTCAGGATTTTCTAATCCATTGATTATATTTTAAATAAATGTATATATTTAAAGTATGCTGAGTGTGATTACTGATGAAGCAATGGTAATATCGAAATGCTTTAAAAGTTGAAAAAGATACAAGGTAAAGATATAATAGTTTAATAATAATAGTAAGTATTCCAACAAATGAGAATGCATCTCATACATGGAAAATATTATACATGTGTATAGGGAATAGAAATTATTTGAATACAGTACCATGTTTCTAAGATAGTTAAGTATATCCAAGTGATCACTAAGATTAAATTTTGGGAACTCATAAAGTATAGATAAAGTATGTATATAAATATTTGTAAATAAGTGATAGAAATATGACTTAGTTTATAAATGTTTGGCCGTTGATATTGATATATGAATAATATAGTCATTAATGTTTGACAAATAATAATTCATGTAATTGGTCAAGAGTAACATAAAGAAATCCAGAAAGTAAGCTTGATGTATAGGATTCAAGTATTGAATAAATATTGATAAAGGTATGAAATTGATAAGCAAAGGAAATATCAATAGCTGTTGTTATTGGTTATAAGAATAGCATAAGAGAAAATAGCACTGGGAGATTATAGTGAATATTGTTTATGATGGTTGGTTTATTTGCTTTAAGATGTGTATATATGGGTTTTCATCTTGATGACTTTTAAAAGGGGTCATCCACATGTTTTTTTTCCCCACTAAGCTTTATAGCTTAGCACGGGTATTTCATCCGTGTAGGTTGCAAGTAAGGATTTTTTTTCTGGGATGATATCTGCAGCAGGATGGCCAACACAAGAGAGAGATTGAAAGTATAGTCTACTGTTGAATGCATTTTGTTTACAAGATTTTTATTTACTTTGACAAGGATGTGATGTACAAATGATTAATAGATATAAATGCTGTATTATATAAAAATACTCTTAAGTACACAGTAAAGTGTTAATAGTATAGTTTATATGTCGGATTTATGTTTGAAGTTCAAAACTATATATATATATATATTTCGAACATTAAACCTGGCAAGCTTGCTTAATGTTACAGGATATAGTGTTTACAACTATGTAGTCGATAAGAGTGTTACAGTTCTGGAAGTTAAAATTTACTTCACTGGGGAATATATCTTTCATATATCAACAGTATTTTTCTAATAGTACTGTGTGATATCGATAAAATTTATATTTGATTGTTTATAATTTTATATGTTTAATTTTAATTTGTGCTATAATGATATCCATTTTTTTATTTTATTTATTAAAATATAGAACTAAATTAAGATTTTGAATCAAGAAGTTAAAACACAAAAATTATGCTAGCTATTCCAATAAGGTATTTTATTGATTTTCGTATATTTATTTATTTTAATATAAATTTAGGTAGCCATTAAAAAATATAAATAGATATGTGTTATTATTATAATATATAAATTTTGTCAACGTTTGATATTAAAATTATAATTATTATAAATGTTATTAAAGCGTATTGGACCATAGAACTTTAACTGCAAATAATTATAAATATAATATTTAATATTATATTTAGTGTAATGGTCATTTTTGGTAGTGGCTTTTGGTAGGATTTATATATTTTATTTGATGATATATATTTCTTAAGAAATTGAAATATTTTATTATTTATTTCTAAGATTAAAAAAATGGACTCAAAATGATAAAATTACCATGTTGACATTTTCATCTAAATAGTAAGATTTTAAGTGAACTCATCTCCAAATTTAAATTTATAATTAAGTTAAGTAAATTATTATTATTATTATTATTATTATTATTATTATTATTATTATTATTATTATTATTATTATTATTATTATTGTTGTTGTTGTTGTTGTTGTTGTTGTTGTTGTTGTTGTTGTAAAACTAAAAACTGAATAAAAATATATAAAAATTTGAAATATAATTGAATACATATAGTGGTGAATATAAATACAAAATAATTAAAATTTAGGCAATTTTGATTATTTTTTTACGAATACAATAAGAACTATAAATTATATATGATGAATTATTTTGAATGTTTGCAACTTTTTGTTATGTTTATATTAAATGTTATTTATAAAATTGAAATCACTTAGGAATAGTGATACCATATAAAATGGTCTATTATTTAGTCTATATTTTCTATAATTTAGGTAGTTAAGTATGTTAAATTATTTACATTTTATATGTTTTTGTCTAGTTTTTGTGTTTATTTGCATTGTAGGGTAATTAGGGTGAGAAAAAGGAAGAAGGAGCAAATGAGTCGTGAAGCAGTGCACGACTCGTGAAGATGTGCACGAGTAGTACAAAAGGCAACAGTGCACGACTCGTGAAGAGATGCATGACTCGAACAGATAATCACGAGTCGGTCACTAAAAGAACCAAGCTAGAAGAATAAGAGAGATGCACGAGTCGTGGTGGTCTTCACGAGTAACACAGAGGCTGGTGGATCACGACTCGTGCTGGCCTTCATGACTCGGTACAGGCACCTGCTCCCAAACGACACAACTTTTCAACTTGTTTTTTTCTCAACCAACAAGTTTCTTCATCGGTCCTTTTCATGTCAACCTTTCATCTTTACACCTAATCTGAAGAGGAATAATTAAGGAGTAATTCTCTCTATAAATAGGGATCCTAGATATCAGAAGGGGAGGAATAAGTTTTTTAGTTTTTTTTTTTGCAGAGATATACAGTTTTCATTTTTGGATAAACGTTGGTACTTAGTTTTAGATGAAGCCAAAGGAACAAGAGATATATCAGAAGGTTTAATTAGAAATTAAAATTTCGGGATTATTTAAGTTTCTTTCTCTTGTTTATCTTGAATTCGAGTGTGTAAACATATTGGCTAGCTTTCTTTGTACATTACAAATATGCGGTATTATTTATCTAAGAACATGATTATTATTATTATTATTATTATTATTATTATTATTATTATTATTATTATTATGAATGAAGTATGATTTAAATCAATTTATGTGCATTGATTAGCTATGTATGCTTGATCACCATATCTGGCATGTTAGTCAATTTATTCGCAACAAGAGTTGGAATTTATTGATGGAAAAATAAATGAATTTACTTAAAGTATTGAATTCACTTAGAGATAAGGAATTATCTTTGAGGGATTAAAAAATTGGCATTGAGCTTTATAATTTTAGTTTATCTCTATAATAAAATGAGAGTGATTACAGACTCTAAATGAAAACATCTTTAATGACAATGAGAGTTGCTTTAAAGAATTTTGGCTAAATTCCCCAGTCACTTTATTTATACAATTACATGTACTTTTTCTTAAATAAATTGCTTCTTTTATTTCTAATGTATATTCATACTATCATTTAAGTCATCTTTAATCCAATTTGATTTAATCTATGCAGAAAAGTTTAGATATATAATTAAATACATAATCTTCATTTTATTCGTTACCTATCCATCTATTCTTTATGGTTTCAATATAAAATTTACCTCGTTTCCTTTGAAACAATACCATACTCATTCTATACGCAGTCTAGTGAGATTAAAGGTACAAATAATCCCCCATCAGATTTTGGCACCATTGTCGGGGAACAGTTTAAATGAATTTTTATTGATTAAAACAAAGTAGTAGTTGTTTTAGGACTATATGTTATTATTTATTTGTTTATTTCTACGTATGAATTTTTATTTTTCGTTTTATTCTTTGAAAAAATTAGAATTTCTGGTATGATAATTTGTATATTATGATCTTAAACTAACGAAAATTCCTTTTGGTTTTGTGCAGGGAACTTAGGAGAAAACAAAAAGAAGAACTTATATTGATATTATAAGAAGTACAAAGGGCCAAATTGGAGGAAGATCAAAATATTAAAAATATGGCAGAACAAGAAAAGAGAACCCTTGGAGATTTTGCCATGCCTAACATTTGTGAAAGTTTTTGAGGTATAGTGGCTCCAGCCATTGCCAACAATAATTTTGAGATCAGACCCATTATCATACAAATGGTTCAAAATAATCAATTTGGAGGTTTGCAAGGGGAATACCCTTATGCTCATATTCTTGCATTTCTTAATGTTTGTGCTACATTTAAAATCAATGGAGTAAGTAATGATGCTATAAGGCTTAGGTTATTCCCATTTTCTTTGAAAGATAAAGCACGAATTTGGCTTGCTAGCATATCTAGTGAGACAATAATAACTTGAAATCAACTTAAACAAGCTTTCTTCATAAATATTTTTCACCCCATAAAATAGCAAAATTTAGAAATCAAATAACTACCTTTAAGCAATTGCCAAAAAAACTATTTATTCATCATGGAAAAGGTTTAAGGAACTCCAAAGGCAATGTCCTCACCATGGCTTACCGGGTTGGATGATTCCTTAAATGTTTTACAATGATTTAATGAAAGAAAATAAAAATATTGTAAATGTTGCTTCAGGTGAAAAGTGGATGGAGAAAACAGCCAAAGAAGCATAAACTTTGTTGGAGGAATTGGCTTCATAAGCTTACATGGGAGAGAAACCAACAATGGCTAAAGCTAAAGGATTTTTGGAGTTAGATTCCATCAATTTATTGACAGCTAAAGTTGAAGCCTTAACCAATTTGGTAAGTAATTCTCAATCTAATCTTGAAAATATGAGTCAAATATGTGAGAAATATGGTGGACCTCATGTATATGCTAATTGTAATGAAAGTTCTAATGAGGATGTAAATTTTATCCAAGGTAATTATAATCAAAGGATGGGTCAAAATTCAAATTATTAACCCTCAATAAAGGAACCATCCTGGTTTTTCTTGGTCCAACCCAAATGCCCAATTGAACCCTTCAAATAACTCTATCACCAAAATACCTATCCCTTCCAGTTTTCTAATTAAACCTCCTTTTAACCCCCAACAACCTAAATCCCACCTTGAGAATTTGATGGAGTAGTTTATTAATCATCAAATGACTATCAATAAACAAAATGAGGATCAATTTGCAGATAAATACAAAGATTGAATAACTTGTTACCATAACAAAATTCTTGAAACCTAGTTGGCTCAATAAGCCCCTTCTAATTCTAAAATATTAGGCAAACTGCCAAGCTAAACAAAATTTTCGCCACAAGAATCTATCCAATCTATCACGTTAAGAAGTGGAAAGAAGCTTGAGAGTGCAATTAGGTTTAATGTGTTCGAAATTGTTAAGTCATCACCTATAGAAGTTATGAATAGGATTGATGCTTATAATGTTATTGATGACTGTATTGATGATGTAGTTCATAATTATGTTAGTCAAAATCTTGTTGCACCTTATAGTTTGCATGAAACTAGTGATGAAGTTTTGCAAGTTGCTTCTTATCCTTTTCACCAAAGATTCACAAAGTTTAAATCTTTAAGAAAGAATGATGATATCCCATTGAATCCAACTAAGGAAGAAGTCAAGCTTGAACTTAAGCCTCTACCTTTAAGTTTAAGGTACGATTATCTTAACTCAAAACTTCAATTTACTTTCATTGTTAATTCTTTAATTGATGACAAAAATATGAGTGCTTTGCGTGATATTTTTCTTGATCACAGAAATGCAATTGGGTATTCTATAAGTGATTTGAAGGGAATTGTACCAAACATTTGCATGCATAAAATTTTGTTAAAAGAGGATTCTAATTGCCTTTAATTGAAGGTCAAAAAAGGCTTAATCTGAATCTAAAGGAAGTAGTGAGGATGGAGATCATTAAATTACTTGATAATGGTATAATATATTTCATTAGTGATAGTAAGTGGATGAGTCCTATTCAAGTTGTCCCTAAAAAGAGTGGCTTAACTGTAATTCATAATGAAAATAATGATTTAATCCTCACTAGAACTATCACGAGTTATCGTATGTGTGTGGATTATAGGAAGTTGAATAAGGCTACAAGGAAAGACCATTTTTCTTTGCCTTTCATTGACCAAGTTATTAAAAGATTAGCCAATTTTTCTTATTTTTGTTATTTAGATGGTTTTAATGGCTTCTATCAAATACCTATAAATCAAAAAGATCAATCTAAGATAACTTTTACATGTCCATATGGAACATTTGCATTTAGGTGTATGCCTTTTTGGTTTGTGTAATGCATCTATCACCTTTCAAAGATGCATGTTCTCTATTTTTAGTGATCTCATTGATCAATGTGTCGAAGTTTTTATGGATAATTTCAGTGTCTATGGCACTACCTGTGAAAATTATTTGTCAAATATTTCTAATGTGCTTGATAGATGCATGAAACATGGAATTGTCTTGAATTGGGAAAAGTGTCATTCCATGGCACAAAGGGTATTATCTTAGGTTATTTAGTCTCTAACAGGGGAATTGAAGTTGATAGAGTCAAAATTGAAATAATTGCTAATTTTCCTTCCTTTAAAACTGTTAGAGATGTTGGAGCTTTCTCGGCCATGATGAATTTTATAGAAGGTTTATAGGGGATTTTTCTAAGATAGCCAAATCATTGTGCACATTGCTAAGAAAAGATGTTGAATTTAATTTTGATGAGGCATGTCTTAAAGCTTTTGAAACTCTTAAGCATGCTCTTATCACTTCACCTATGTTGCAACCACCAAATTGGGAGCAACCATTTGAATTAATGTGTGATGCTAGTAATTATGCAGTTGGGGTTGTTTTAGGACAAAGAATTGATGGGAAGCCTTCTGTTATTTATTATGCTAGTAAATTATTAGATGATGCTCAAATTGATTACTCTACAACTGAAAAAGAACTCTTGGCCACAGTTTATGTATTTGATAAATTTAGAGCTTATCTTGTAGGGCAAAAAGTAATTGTTTATTCCAATCATACTGCCCTAAAGTATCTCTTAACTAAAAAGGATGCTAAGCCTAGGTTGCTAAGATGGATTTTGATGTTATAAGAGTTTAATTAGGAGATAAGAGATAAGAAAAGGAAAGAGAACCTATTTGCTGATCATTTATCTAGGTTGAATGAAGGTGATTTGAAAGATAGTGATGATGGAGTGCCCATTGATAAAGCCTACCATGGTGAACATCTCTTTAGTTTAGTTTCAAAGGACATTCCATGGTTTGTTGATATTGCAAACTATTTGGTGAGTGGTGTGTTTCCCTATGGTCTAGACAAAGGAAGAAATTCCTTCATGATGTGAAATTTTGTTATTGGGAAGAACCTTTGCTATATAGGAGATGTGCTTATGGATTGATTAGGATATGTATTCCTTAAGAGAAAGTGAATGATGTGGTGGCTCATTGTCATTCTTATGTTGTAAGAGGTTATTTTGGAGTTTCCAAGACAACCTTTAAAGTGTTGCAAGTTGGGTTTTGGTGGCCCACTTTATTTAAGGATGTGAGAAAGTTTGTGCTTAGATGTGATAAGTTACAAAGAATGGGTAATATATCTAAAAGGAATTAGATGCCCCTAAATGGAATTTTAGAAGTTGAATTATTTGATGTTTGGGGTATGGATTTTATGGGACCATTTCCAAGTTCTTTGGGCAATAAATATATTTTTGTTATGGTTGACTATATTTCAAAATGGATGGAAGCAATTCCAACCATTACTAATGATGCAAGGGTGGTAAAGAAAATGATTAAAAAAATTATATTTTCTAGATTCGGAACACCTAGAGCAATCATTAGTGATGGCGGTTCTCACTTTTGTAACAAGATTATAGAGCAGTTATTGAAAAAATATAGTGTCACCTATAAGATTTCTACACTTTATCACCCCCAAACTAGTAGGCAAGTAAAAGTTAGCAATATAGAGCTTAAACAGATATTGGAGAAAACAGTTTTTAGATCAAGAAAAGATTGGGCACTTAAGCTAGATGAAGTTCTTTAGGCATATACGACTGCTTTCAAAACCTCCATAGGACTTACCCCTTATCAGTTGGTTTATGGTAAATCTTACCATTTACCTATTGAAATGAGCATAAGGCCTATTAGGCAACTAGGGTATTGAACTTTGATATGCAACAAGCTAGTAGAAAGAGATTATTTTAATTACAAGAACTTGAAGAGCTTCGTATGAATGCTTATGAAAATGCTAAGTTATATAAAGAAAGAACTAAATTATGGCATGATAAGCATTTGTCGAAGAAGGAATTTTAGGTTGGAGACTTGGTGTTGTCATAAAATTGAAGATTGAGGTTATTTCCTGGTAAGTTAAAATCAAGGTGGTCAGGTCCCTTTAAGGTGGTTCACATTTATTCTTTTAGGGCTGTAGATATTGCTAATGAGAAAGAAAAAGTTTATAAGGTTAATGGTCATAGATTGAAACCTTATTTTGTTGGTGATACACTGACTCTTGCCCAATCTATTTCTCTTTTAAATTCTTTTCCTGCATGAAAATGATTATTGTTTTTTATAGTCATATTTATTAGTATAATTTTTACTTGTCTTTTAGGTGATTTACTTTTGAATATATTATTACATATTTTCTGGTTTTAGTTTTTATTATATATTGTCTCTTTTTTAGTATGCTTAGTGAAGGAAGAAAATTATTGCAAGGGAGTTTATCATGAGTCCTATCCGACTCGTGTTGATCTTTATGAGTGAAATAGAAAGGTCTTTATCACGAGTCATGCAGATTGTCCGACTCGCGTACATTTGTTAAAGAAGCTGCTTCACGAGTCCCGTCCGACTCATGTTGGTTTTCATGAGTGATCCAAAAGGGGCCACTTCACGAGTCCCATCCGACTCGTATTGGTGTTCATAAGTGATCTAGAAGCGGTTTCATCATGAGTCGTGCAATTCTGTCCGACTCTTGCTTGTATGATGAAGGGTAGATCAAGTCGTGAAGCTTGTTCGAGTCAAATCCACTGTACGTATTTTTTTAATTTATTTTCTTTTCTTTTTCTGTCTAAAGCAAATCCACCGTACACATTTTTTTAATTTATTTTATTTTTTTCTACTAATTTGATTAATTTTCTTCCTAGTCAGTCAAGTGTGTGTCTCAATATAATATAATATAATATAATATAATATAATATAATATAATATAATATAATATAATATAATATAATATAATATAATATAATATAATATAATATAATATAATATAATATAATATAATATAATATAATATAATATAATATAATATTATTTAATTTTAAAAAAACAAAACAAGGGAGTTATTTTTCCAAACCCTAATTTTGTGAAACAACGTGACCCTTGGTTCCATTGTCGTTTCAACTTTTCCCTCTTAAATTCTCTTATAAATGGTTTAATTCCCTCTTTAGTTATTTCCAACATCTTTTCTTATTCTCTCCTTACCATTGTCTTCTCTTCCATCATCTTTGTCACACTTCTCCTTTTTTCTTCTCTTTCATTCTTTTTCTTCTTCCTCTTTAGTTCTACATTTTTGGTTTCTCTGCCATTCTTTCTTTACACACAATGGTGCGTACTAAAGATCCATCCTCTTTACGAGCCCATCAAGCGGAGGAAGAACCACAGCCAGAAGACCTTTCATCAACATTTGGTGCCAGGTTCCCCATCTCCTCTATATATGAAGGTAATCGATTTCTTACTCTTAAGGATAAGGCCATCTTGTAATGTAATTATTTTTCGGATCCTCTCCTTAAGCAAGTTGGTATGTTAGACACTATTAACGAGATGTTATCATAATGTGGTTTGTTACGATTTGTTAATTTGCATGAGAATTTTTATCCTAATTTAGTATTAGAGTTTTATACAAATTTGAAGGCTAATAAGGAAAACTCTAGGCTTTTGGACTATCGTTTAGATGGTAAGGATAATACTCTTACTTATTTTATAATGCAACAATTTTTTGGTTTTAAACAAACTGGATTGTGTGCTCCTCCCAATACTTTTCGTCCCAATGACTTTTGGATCTTTCTCACTGGTTTGACAATACTATTTAGGTCTAGGGAGGCTAAGTCCATATTTATCAAAGATTTGAAGTATTAGATTTTGTATAAAATTCTTGCTTTACTGGTTTTTAAAAAACCTTAGTTTAATAGAGTATCTTCTTATGGGCTTTTCTTGATGTGGTGTGTGCATAATAGGAAATCAATTTATTGGTCGTATTAGATATTTAATCAATTATTGTAGTGTGTTGGTCGTCAAGATGCTTCTTTCACACATGGTTATGTTATATCTGTTATTGTTAGGAGTTGTGATATTGATATTCGTACTTATGCTCGCGTCTTGCCTTGTGTGTATTTTCTAAACATCTTTTTGTTCGTGGTGAGGTTATTAGTAATGCATTTCAAGCCATTTTGCATTTTTCACAATCTTGTTGGGGGGATCTTCCAGGATCTTCTGCTTCATAAGAGGTTGCTGATGAGAGCAACATGGATGAGGATATTCAGGAGGAGCAGGAGGCTAGTGATGATGACATGGTTAATGTTCTTGCTGATATGGCTGTCGTGCCTCCTATTCTTGGATCTTTTTCCAATAACATTCCATCCATATTAGAATAAATGTTGGAGAATCAGTCTACCATTCAAAACTAACTCACTTCTTTGGAGCAAGTTACTAGTCATTTGGCTAGCCATCAACACAAAATCGAGCACAAAATTGACACCTTTATTGCACATACTAGTTATATGGTGTCATTTGCTCCACCTACACCATAATTATCAAGGGAGATTTCTTTCTTCGTTCTTTATTTTAACTTTTTCTTTTTTGTTTCATTTCTTCACATTGAGGATAATGTTTGTTCTAAGTGTGGGGGAGTATGTTTGTGTGTTTGCATGTTTGTTTGTTTTTTATGCGTTTTGTATGTGTTTATATGTTAGTTGCATGTGTATTTATGTGTTTTCATTTTTTAACTAGACTTTTTAGTGATTTTTATTATAAAGCATTGTTCACTTTGTATATAATATAGGTTGTTATGTTAAGTCATTTACCTTTTATGCTCAATCTCTTAGTCTTTCAAAGCTTTTAGTATGTATTTTACATTTTTCAAGTTATCTCTTTTTTATTTCTTTCAATATTTTAGGTTATTTAGTCTCTTTATTAACTATACTTTAAGGTTAGGAATTGCTCATTTAGTTTAAGATTTTAGGGTTCTATTTTCCTTATGGAAACTATAGCCATAATACTTACCCTTAGGCCCTTTCAATAATGAATGAGGACTAGTGGAAATAAGAAAAAAATGAAAAAAAAGAAAAAGAGAAAGGAAACAAAGCAAGATGTATATCCAAAATTTCGATAAAGTATGGGATGAAGCGTAAAACGCACCCAATACTATATTCTCTTGCTATTTTAAATTCGTGGGATAAAGTCTAAAAGTATACCCATGTTCAAAAAAAACAAAAGAAAAGAAAAAAAGTCTAAAAATGCCATGAGACTGGATTAAGGGTATGTGTGCTTACAAATTATCCTAAAAAGGCAAATGAAAACCTTAGAATCTTAAAGTTTATTATCAATATTCTTTTTTCAAGCATGTTTAGTTTTGGGACTCTATACTCTTGATGTTAGAATTAGTAAACTTAGGTAACCTGTTAAATTTAGAATACATGCTTTAAGAATTGATTCACTAGTATTTTGAGTCTTTACGGTTTGTAATTTCTTTTCAATCCTATCACATATGCATAATGAACAATGCTCTATAGTATAATTTACTTAGTTTAATTTGGCATTAAATTTTCTCATTCTTTTCTCTTATTTGAAGGCAAGCAAAGTTTAAGTGTGGGGAAATTTGATACCATATAAAATGATCTATTATTTAGTGTATATTTTCTTTAATTTAGGTAGTTAAGTATGTTAAATCATTTACATTTTATTTGTTTTTGTCTAGTTTTTGTGTCTATTTACATTGTAAGGTAATTTGGGTGAGAAAAAGGAAGAAGGAGAAAATGAGTCGTGAAGCAGTACACGACTCGTGAAGAGGTACACGAGTAGTACAGAAGGTAGCAGTGCACGACTTGTGAAGAGATGCATGACTCGAACAGAAGAGCACGACTCGGACAGAGAATCACGAGTCGGTCACTAGAAGAACCAAGCTAGAAGAACAAGAGAGATGCACAAGTTATGATGGTCTTCACAAGTAACATAGAGGCTGGTGGATCATGACTCGTGCTGGCTTTCACGACTCGGTACAAGCACCTGCTCCCAAACGACACAACTTTTCAACCTATTTTTTTGTCAACCAATAAGTGTTTTCATCGGGCCTTTTCATGACAAACTTTCATCTTCACACCTAATATAAAGAGGCATGATTAAGGAGTAATTCTCTCTATAAATAGGGATCCAAGATATCAAAAGGGGAGGAATCAATTTTTTAGTTTTTTTTGCAGAAATATACAATTTTCATTTTTGGATAAACGTTTGTACTTAGTTTTAGATGATGACAAAGGAATAAAACCAAAGGAACAAGAGATATATCAGAAGGTTTAATTAGAAAGTGAAATTCTGGGGAGTGTTTAAGTGTCTTTCTCTTGTTTATCTTTAATTCGAGTGTGTATACATATTGGCTAGTTTCCTTTGTGCATTACAAATATGTAGTAGTATTTGTCTAAGAAGATGATGATGATGATGATTATTATTATTATTATTATTATTATTATTATTATTATGAATGAAGTATGTTTTAAATCCATTTGTGTGTATTGATTTTTTATGTATGCTTGATTACAATATCTGGCATGTTAGTCAATTTATTCGTAACGAGTTTTGGAATTTATTAATGAAAAAATAAATAAATTTACTTAAAGTGTTGAATTCACTTAAAGATAAGGAATTCTCTTTGAGGGACTAAAGAATTGGTATTGAACTTCATAATTTTTGTTTATCTCTATAATGACACGAGAGTACTTATAGACTCTAAATGAAAGCATCTTTAATGACAATAAGAGTTGCTTTAAAGAATCTTATCTAAATTCTTCAATCACTTTATTTATATAATTACCTGTACTTGTTCTTAAATGAATTGCTCCTTTTATTTCTAATATATATTCATAGTATCATTTAAGTCATCTTTAATCCAATTTGATTTAACCTATGCAGAGTAGTTTAGATATTTAATTAAATATGTAGTCTTCATTTTATTCGTTACCTATCTATTTATTCTTTGTGATTCAATATAAAATTTACCCCGTTCCCTTTGAAACGATACTCTACTCATTCTATACATAATCTAGTGAGATTAAGGGTACAAATAATCCCCTATCAAATAGTATCTTATAAGTAAAGTTTGATGATGAATGTATTTTTTAAACTATATTTTATTTTTTATTATAGTGATATTTTTCCTAATATTTATATAAAACTTTAAAAATAATAATATTTAATTTTAATTTGGTAAAATTATATGATAAATAGAAGAAAATGTATAAATTTAATTTTAATATAAAATTTATTTATTTTAATTTCATTTGATAAATGGGGTACATATAATTAGCTCCAAAAGCCAAGATGAGTGACATTGCAAGAAAAATCGAGTCCCAAAAATTTCATGATCTATACAATTATAGAATTGAAAATGGTATAACAATATTCGATAGTATTATTACAATAAATAAAAGTTACAAGATATTATAATGAAAGAATATCAGATGATATAAGCAAAGATGGTGGACACTCTTTGCTTGACATTACTAATTATTTATTTAAAATCTATAATAGAAATTTTAAATATGGAGCATATAAGAAAATATGAAGAATGGATTATGATATTTGTGAAATATGTAATTAAAGTTAGTGAAGGAAATTATTTAAAAATTAGAGATACTATGCCAGTAGATTAAAAAACTTATTATAAGTGGTATAATTATAATAAATGGTTTGAATATTATGTTCATTAGAACATAATAAAAAATTTATGGGTATATATGAATGAAAATGTAAAATATTAATACCAAAATGGTTATTATATTATGCAATTTAAGCATGTGTGATAATAAAATGTAACAATATTTTGTAACGTAAGTATCAGTAAGTTTAATAATAATATTAGTGTACCATCACATATAATTATGAAAACTTATTTTATAGATAAATTATATAATTGTGAAATAATGGTTTTAAAAAATGATTATAATATAAATTTAACTTATAGGTAATTGAAAGATAATAATATATACTGACTTTCATCTGCACACAAGAGGAAAAATAAGTCATGTAGCGGCACATTTTCAATATGACATATTTGGTGCAAATGCTATTACAAGGAGATTGATAGTTAAAAATAAGTCAACTCTTTCTAATTTGATCTATAAAATCCATATTAAATTGGATTTAGGTAGGGGTGAGCAAAAAAATCGAAAATATGGTTAACCGTAAAACGATCCGAAACCAAATCAATTTTTATGATTAACCGATTCGATAGACTCAGTTACGATTTTTAGGTACCGGTTAACCATTAGTCTATGATTAACCGGTTCATATATATATATTATATTATATTTTTATTTTTATATCTTCAATTTTTTCTATTTCTCTTTAAATTTTATATGAAATAATATTTTAAAATATATTTTTATTTTTATACCATAATTTTTTTATTTTCCTATAAAATTTATATAATACTTTAAACAAAATTTATATTATGTCATTCTCTTTAATTATATAGTAATATTTACATATAATATCCGATTAACTTTTATATATATTATTTTTTATCATATATTGGTGTTCATATTTCACTTAATAGCATTTAATTATATTTTCTTATATTTTAGAGTTTATATTATAACATTTGATATTATTTAAAATTTTATTTGACTTAAAATCAAGCATATTGTAATTTTCAATAAATATCAAATATATTTTATAATATTAGCAATTAATCTATATAACATGAATTTTGACTAGTAAATTATGTTTGTTTCATAATTTTTATATTAAATTACTTTAAACATTTGAAATTGAATTGAACTTTATCTAATTTTTTTTAATAATTTTATGTTATAAATTTTAATGGTTAACCGAAAAATATTGGTTAACCAAATCGAAAAATCAAAATCGATGGACTGATTAACCGAATGCAACGGACTGATTAATGGTTAGTGATTTTAAAAAATTGGTATTAATGGACTGATTAATTTTTTTGCTAATAGACTGGTTAAACGATCCATGCTCATCCCTAGATTTAGGTATCAACAACATGGTTTCCAGAATTATATATAAGAGTCCAATATACAGTCGAGGTGTTAGAGAGTATGCTCTAGAGCCTATGCAGAAAGGAATATATTTCACGTTTATGAACTCATTTTATTTATGAGGATGCAACATTCATTTATTAATGCTATATTTACATACATGTGTTTGTTCATCTTAAATTAATAAATGAAGTCCTTGATATAATAAACACAATGCAAAGGCAACTATGAAAAAGTTCATGATATGAGATGTCTATTGCATGAAAATGTGATAATATCTAAATATCCCTAGTTGCAATATCAACATGATAGGACATTGTTAATATGAATAGACTAACACATGTTATGCTTCTTGAAAGGTTTAAGCAACGGTTCTCGAAACTGTGATAATGAAAGATGGTCAAAGCTAACATATGGATGCTTGTTAAAAGAACAAGTTCATTAGAGACCTGCCAAAAGAATCCTCACATGGATATTAAATCTATGTCAGTAAGGAATCTCTTCATAGTAGTGGTGCAAATATCCTTAGACTTGATATCACCAAGGTTATCTTAAATATTAAGTGATATACTTTGACTTTATAATTACTTACATCCAACCGAGGGTGAATATAGTTAGGACGTTATGTATATCATGACCCACTTGAAGGTAGTTGAGTAATCAATAAAGTATTCACTATCCTAGATTTATTAAGGGAAGTTATCTCGCATGATTTTATAATTGCCTTATTTAGAGAATCTCTGGCTAAAGTAAGAAGCCAAAGTGGATAGGATCCACATGGGGCATTTTGGAAATAATGGTTAAACTAATAAAATATACATATTTGGGTTCATATGAGTTGATATAAATCTATACTCAAAACCTGAATGAGATAAGTGTGGTGAAAGGAGTAATTGCACGGTAACTGTTCTATGGAAGGGTATAGTCAAAACCACTTGACTTTCCTATTATTTGGGTAGTCATGTAACACCCTTAACTAACACAATCTTATGGATTTAAGCGATTATACCAAAAATTTTTTTTATTTAAAATCATAAATTGAACCAATTTAATTCCTTAATTACCAATTCTTATCCAATATTAAAATTTACAAATCTAAATTGTTACTGATCTAAAACTGTCCAATTTTACTATCTATTTTACAAAAATTCGGCAATATAATGGCTATAAACTGTCTAGCTATCCTGAAAAACAAACAATTCCATAGCTCCTCAAAGGCACAACAATTTATAAAAAACTTATATTCATATACATCACCATACATTCTCATTCCACACACATCATTCAAGTCACTTCCTATCAATTACAAATTTACACATACTTATACAATATTGTTCATATACGGATCAATTCTTGCTTCAAATCTAGCTAAACAAATATATACATGCCAAACTACAAAATATTTCTATTCTCTTTTTTTCTTCGAATTTTGCTCTTTTGTGTACTATTGCTCTACACTATCTTCAATACACTACAAAAAAAACTGTAAATTAATGACTAAAATTAGCGACAACATTATTTTCATCGCAAATTTGCAACGGTTTCATAACTATTTTAGAATTCCATCATGGAAAGGTTAGTTTTCATTTTTTGCGATGAAATGAATAAACAGTCGTTAATTATTGGCGGCAAATATACGCGCCATGTTTTGCAATGGAATCAACAATAAAAGTACCGTCGCTAAATTTTTTTCATATTTTATACATAAAATTAGTTTCTGAAAATTTAGCGACGAAAGTTTTAGCCGTTAATTTTGAAGAAAAAATTTAGCCCTTTTTACGACGGTTTAACAACGAAAATATCTCATCGCTAATAGTATTAGATTGCAGTAAAGAATATTAGCGACGAAATTATATTGTCGCTGATCCTTCGCAAATAAAAATAAAAAATAGTTTTATTTGATTTCAAGTATCTTTGATATATATCATATGAAATGGATATTTTATTTTGAAACAGAAATTGATAAATTATATTATAATTTGATAATAATTTTTTTATCAATTATCTCAAAATTTAAAGTTATTTATTTAGAAATTTTTCATTTTTTTAATAATAATAGTAATAAACTATTAGTTATAATTATTATATAATTATATTATGAAAATTAATAAAAATAAATATTCATAAGATAGTAATATAAAATTTATTATCACATTTAAAATAATTATAAAAAATTTTATGATTTATTTTTATTTTGAAAAATTTTAATCAAATATTAAATTATTAGAAATTCTAATTATATATATTTATCAAACTATCTTAAAATATAAAGATAAAATAAAAAAATTGGCAAGGATATTATAAATTTTTACTTTTATTTTTTCACTTGTAATCGTATTATATTATAATTATATTTTTTATGTGTAATTTTATTATACCATATATTTAACTAAATATAATTTACTTCTAAAAACTAGTGAAATTGACCTTTTTATACACATATTTTAATAAATTATATATTTATTATGTGTGATCACATAATTATCTATAATCAAATAGATGAATAGTAGCATTCAAATAAATAGAATTGGTTGTTCATTAAATTTTAACTTGTTTTAAAAATAAATAAATCTAAATTTATCATAATAAATATAAATCTACGTCCAGTTATATATGGTGATTATGTAATGCCTCAAAACTCAAGAGGTATTATTTTTAGACTTTTAGTGGTCCGATGCTCCTTTCCACACCTATCAATCATCTGCAATCGTCGGTAATAGATAAATCGAAAAATAATTACTAACAATACTAAAAAAGTTAGTTATCTTAATGAAAATAAGAAATAATATCTGAAATTGGGGAATTTGATCTGTAACGCTCCAGAATTTGAGTCGATTGAGAATACCTTTTAATATTTAAACAGTACTTCTGATCCTGGTTCACAAGGGCCAATTTACTGAAAATTTTATACGTGTGAGTATAATTTTAAGATTGGTAAAACAATAATTTTTTTTGTCTGAAGTACAATTTAGTAACAAATAAAAAAATAAATATTATTAAGCTTATAATAATAATAATAATAATAAGGGAAGTGTAACACGCCAATTTTGAATTACCCGAATAATAACTAGATTGACCCGTAATTTTTGTCCGGACTTGGAAATAAATAAATACAAATAGTGAGAATTAAAGAAAAGTGAATAAAATAGTTAATATAAGTAGGGATGTACACGGATCTAGATCTTCCTGTACCGAATCGAAATACCGAATAAAAAGATCCATAACCGAACTACACCGTTGATTTTTTTACTAGAACCGAACCAAATTTTACCGTTGACTTTATTTGGAATGGATCTAGATATTTTACCTAGAATCGGACTTAATTGTACTGTTGACTTTCAATATCACTTAACTAACATTTATATATTTTTGTACAATATCCATATGAGTAATTGAGTATATATTTAAATTAATAATGTAATTATATACAATTATTTTATTAATGAAATTTTATCAATTAATGTAATTATATATGTATATAATCATCTTAATGACTAATTTCACTTCTTTTTAGTATCAACTAATGTTCATTTATTTTTGCACAATATTTATATGAATAATTAAATATTTAAATTAATAATGTAATTGTATACAATTATTATATCAATAAAATTTTATCAATTAATTTAATTATATAAGTGTATAATTACCTTAATAATTCAACTATGCCAATAGAACGATTAGGGTACCAATTTAAAATGTTTGATAAACAACTTAAATTTATACATAAAAAAGAGACAAAGATTTCTTCATTTTTTAAATTATTTAATTAATACTATTAATTTAATAGTTATTTAAAAATTATTTTATATTTAGTCTCATCTTTATAAATAATGGTAAATATAAATTATTTTTCTAATGGTAAAAAAATGAATTTAAAATTAAAATTAAAATTTAAAATTTGTTAAGAGGGAATTTTTTTTTTATTTTGAAAATTTGGAGGGAGTAATGACCACAAATTTACATAAGTGAGGAGAAAAAAAAGGAAAAGATAAGATAGGAAGAGAAAAGACCAGGAAAATGAGCAGGGAGGAAGGTCCTAACTGATCGACGATGCCTCCACTCCCACTGCTCTATCATCGGAAACCATCGCACTGCTGCTGCCTTTCCCTCGTCGGCCCTGCGTGCATCATCCTGTCACCAAGGTCGTTGTTGTTGCCCCATTTCTCTTTCTCCTTATTGTAGCCTCTTTCTCTTCCTCTAGTGATCGGCGATGGTGGATGGTAACATCACCACCACCGAAAAATTCTTAACAGCAAGGTGAAGTTTTTCATGTCCACTATTCCTCCCCACTTGTTGGTAATAAGGAGATCAGCCATGTAGCTAGACACAGCTTCTAGCATTAGATCCAACCAAATGATGTGGTATTTGGGTTCAAGATCACCGATAACAAGTCCCCAATGGCCTGAGCTTCACGAAAACGATGATAGTACATCTCCGATGAGGTTCCAATGAAGTTTCGATGATCGGATCAATGAGCTTAACGATGCAAAATGTGGGAAATTCAGAAAATTGACATTAAAAGGGTATGTGAATACCAAATTTATTCATACACTTGAATATATCAATCCTTTAATTCCAACACCTCTCATGATTTGTTTATTTCCTATTGCTCTTTCATGTAGCATTTCACTGCCCTAATTTTCTTATTTTTCTTTATCGTCATCTTCTTCTAGTCTTTGCTGTATTTTCTATCTAAAATTGCTTTTCCCTAGGTCTCACCTTAGATCTTTTAATTGGTGAATAATACTAGATATTCATCCTTTCTTTTTCCTAATCATTCAGGTTATGGGTTTGCATGAAAGGGGATTGCACATATATTTATGTCTCCATTTATATATTTTTATAAGTTTGAACTCTAAATTTGCATTTCTTTAAGGCTATCTTGTTGAACCTATAGCCTTTTTTCTTTTCTTTTCTTCCAACTTTGCAGGCCACTTTTAAAGTTACCCATCTTCTGGTTGGTACTGACATTAAGTGGAATTTAGGGCCTGGCAATCAGTTTCACTTCTATGTGGTTTCTTCATCAAATTGGGGCCACCACATATAGGTATGAGTACCATGGTTAATGACTAATTCATTATTGAAAAATTTATTGTAGTATTTCTCATCAATGATTTGAAAAAACTATAGCCTTGTGGGATCTCTGAATAAGATTCCCCTATCTATTGCTAGCATTGTTCTATTCAAAGTGCCTAATAGTTTGGAAAATTCGGCAAGCATCTTATTTGGTACGTCTCTTTAACTAACTTATTCAAAGAAGTATACAGTGATATGCGGTTGCTCCCCATCTTATGGATATGGGTTTGAATATTGTGGTGTAGGTTTGTTGGCACTAGTGTTTTTCGCTAGAACCAAAATATGGGAGAGATCTTAGTCCCAACTTTTAGTAACTTCCATATACATGATAAAGTTGTTTTGGGATGAACTATGATCGTTTATATACTTGAAAACATGGAGAAGCAGGTGAGCAATTTGGAATCACAAGAATAACATAGAGATCCTTTCCTATAATGTCTAGTGTTGTTAAATGTTGAAATTGCATGATGCAAGGGAGAATATGGTTCTACTACAATCCATTGGTCATCCATTTTTGTTGTATTAGAAGAGATGCTGCTATAAAATCTGTATTCACTGGGCATCTATTTTTCTTCTTGTATTACTTTGACATTTATGATATAGTTTTAGGTTTTATGGTTAATTTATGAAACCTATACCAAATTTAACCATTTTTAATGGTTCATTTATGAAGTTTGGTTCTGTGTAGTAACCTTCCCTTTATGGTTTACCAATGTGAACTTTTCTTATAATTTCTTATATATCTGTATGTGTGAAATCATTGCTATGTATAGATGAAAATAAATAAATAGCGATCATTGTGTACAGGATGAAAATTTAAAAATACAGCAAAAGAAAAAATTAAATTATACAATAATTTAGCGATGGATTCGCGATAGCACATTGTCGCTACTGTATAAACATTAGAATTTAACAAATAATTAGCGATAATATTAGCGACTAATATTTCATCGCTAACTTTTACAGTCAATTAATAATTAGCGACGGAATTCACGATGGAACATGTAGTCATTAAAAATTATTATTATAATATCGGCGACTAATTATGAAAATAAATTGGCAATAATATTTGCCATCACTAAATTAGCGACTGATTTGGTATTCCGTCGCTAATATATTAGCGACTAGGTTATTAGCCAGTGTTCGTCGCGCCGTTGCTAAATGATATTAGTGACAGAATTTTGGCAATTAGCGACGAAAATTGCCGTCGCTAATTGCCAGTTTTTTTTGTAGTGATACTTGTACGTAGTGAACACTATGTGCTGCGCATTAAATATGTTCAATGGTGACTAGAAATAAGATATTTTCCATGCAATCATAATTACATTAATTATGTTAAATCATTAATTTTCTTTTTAAAAATATAATTTTCAATGTTCCAACAGTCAATTTAATTTAATACCAATATCTCGATAAACTTTTTAATTTAGTCCTTAACTTTATATTTAATTACAAAATTGTTCTTTTTACACTTTAATTACAAATTGCCATTAGTTTTCTTATTTTCACTTCACATTCAATTATTGGCATACAAAATTACCAATTAGTCTTTATTTTAATATTTTATGCAAAATTATATTTTAGTCCTTTCACTTATTAAAAGTTTATTTTTGGACTATTTGTTCACTAAATTCCATTTTACCTTTTTTATTCACTTCTTTGTCACTTCTACTCATTAAATACAATATTTGGAAAAATTATCATTTTACCCCTAAACTTTTCATTTCTTTACAATTAAGTTCTTTTTTATTCTAAACTTCATTTTTATCTTTTATTTTGCACTTTTAACTTATTTTTACCATTATAACCCTATTACAAGCCCAGCAGAAATCTTCAGATCGAATACACAAGATGTGGACCTTATAGGGCCACAATACATATTAAGAAATGATCTCAAAGGACCATTTCTTACAGAACAAAGCATATACTATGGGAGATCAGTCTGATCCTGCCGTAGGTAAGCAAGTCACCATGACTTACACCATGGTATAGGTGTCCCTATGGCTAGTCAATTATATCCTGAGCTAGATTTTGACCGCCTGACTATTACTAAGGGAAAAAATTCACTTGACTTCAATATCATCTTTCAGATTTTTTACAATTTCAGTAGCTATTTCATTAAAATAAATATATCAGTCAATTTTTTCATTACTTTTGCGCAGTTTGTGAATTATTTCACAATAATTCATCATTTTTCACTTAATTAATGAATTATTTAACAATAATTCCACAAATACATTGTATATAATCAAGTTATCTTCTCAAAATGCTTAAATAATTTTCATAAATTCTACAAAAATTCATAGATACATTAATTCATTTTTAGGTTCATTTTATGACATAATTCATAAAAATGCACAAAATCTACTTTAGTTTTCTTTAGGAATCATTTGGGTATCAAAGGATGTTCTCCTTACACATTTATTTAAATCAAATTAAGCTTTCTAAAAGTCATATTCAAGGTCCTAAATCATTATTCCAAGGTCAATTTCAATTATACATGCTTTTCCCTAAAATTTCTCCAAGTTACATAAAGAGAAATCATGCCAATTTAAGGAAAATAGAAGAATTTAGTAGCCATTAACCTTTCTCACAAGCTTTAGGTCCTCTAAGCTTCCTTACCCTTGCCTTTGGCCTTAGACGGCTATCCCTCACTTGGAGAACCTACAGTGGCCAAATATTTCATCATAAGAGACACTATTTTTTTATTTGAAATGCTTAAATTAACCACATAAATGAACTCTAGGCACCTAAAAATATTTGTAGGTACCCTTAAACAAATTTAAAATCATGATTTTCTCTTATCTCAATTTGATACTCTAAACTTCCCTACTTGATTTCTCTTATTTTTCTTCCTCTACTCAAGGAATAGAGACTTAAAGAATCATATAGGGAGGTAGAACTACGCCTAAGATGATTCAATTTGGGTGAAAAAGTGAAAAAAATCTTGAAAAAATAGAGAGAAAATAAGCTATAGAGTTCGGCCAAGAAGAAGGAGATGATCGGACTGAAGGCGATAAGGATGAGATATAAAATATCATCTCCTTTTCCCCTCTTCATGGGCTTAAGTGGGTTGGACCAAAGACCCACTTACTTAAAGCATAATTCTTTATTTTTTAGGCCCACATGCTATTCTCCGGTTATTCTCTCACTTTCCATACCCAAATCACTCCAAAATTGATTTAATCATTCTTATCATATTTAAAACAGGCTGTACATAAAGTTTCAGCCCAATCAAAATCAATTACTAGTTTAATTTAATCAGATCGGTCCGATTCAATAATTATTGATCATCAAAAAATTAACTTTTTATAGCTAAAATATTCTTCACATTATTTTTGGCACATCTACAATTTCTGACAATTTTTGGAGCTCATTTGTTTTTTTTAAAGGTTCAATCAAACTTATATCAACGTACTTACTATTTAAATCGAACATATTCATTTTTCGTATTTTTGACTTTTGAAGGCCTATTTGATCTCAATTTTACTCCAAATTTTAACCCCGAATTATCCATGATCAATATTTTTTGATAGTTAAATAAAATATTTTTTACCTTTGTATGTACATTTCAGCCCGAAAAGCACTGTTCACTATAGAAAAATACTATTTATGGTTGATCCGATGTTCAAACCATTACAATTTTCCTCTACTAGAAGAAATTTCATCCTTAAAATGTACCTGTATCGAAAAGTAAAGGGTACTATTATTTCATTATAGCCTTAGGTTCCTATGTAGCTTTTTACACATTGTGATGGTGTCGGAGTACCTTCACTAGTGGAACTTGTTTATTCATGAGTTATTTGACCTCTCTAGCTAGGATCTTCACTGGTCTTTCTTTATATGTCATCGATTTACACTTGGATTTCCTCTTGTGTGATCACATGACTAAGATCAGATTTATACATTCGGAGTATGGACATGAGGAACACATCATGCATCTTCTCTAACTCCGATGGTAGCTGCAACTAATAAGCTCCAGGACCTACTTGCTGAAGTATCTCATAAGGGCTAATGAATCTTGGACTTAGCTTGCCCTTCTTGCCAAATCTCAGAACCTTTTTCCATGGATATACCTTCCAGAAAACTCTGTATCCGACCTGAATCTCTATATCTTTTCTCTTCAGGTCTACATAAGATTTTTGACGATCCATGACTTCTTTCAATCTACCCTTGATGAATTAAACTTCCTTTTTTGAGTCACGGATCAAGTCATACCCTACCAGCTTTTTTTAACTCAGTTCTATCCAACATAAAGAAGTTTTGTATTTTCTTCCATACAAAGCTTCAAAAGAAGCCATCTTTATGCTAGACTAGTAGCTATTGTTGTAGGCAAACTCTACTAAAGATAAGTACTTTTCCCAACTGCTACCCAACTCTAGCACACAGCATCGCAACATATCCTTCAATATCTGAATCACACATTCTGACTGGCTATCTGTCTGAGGGTAAAATATTACACTAAAGTGAAGCCTTGTACCAAAAGCTTCTTGCAGACTTTTCGAAAAATAGGAAGTAAATCTAGGATTCCTGTCAGAAATGATGGATGATGGCACTCCATGTAATCTCACTATCTCATTAATGTAGATTTTTGCTATCTTAATCAAAGGATAATCCATCTGCATTGGTAAGCAATGAGCATATTTGGTGAGTCTATCAATAATCACCCATATAGAATCATATTTCCTTTAAGTGACGGGTAATCCAATTACAAAATCCATAGTTACCCTATTTTGGTATCAAAATGGGATGAAGCAATCCCGAATGAACCTGGTGCTCTGCTTTCACTTGTTGACATATCAAACATTTACTTACAAACTCCATCACATCTCACTTCATACCTAGCCACCAACAATGAACTTTTAAGTCCTGGTACATCTTATTACCTCCAGGATGCATGGTATAATTGCTATGGTAAGATTCAGTAAGGATACTTTTCTTCAGTCCCTCCTGATCTGGAACACATGGTCTTTTCTTATTAAAGAGGCTACCATCATCTTTCAAAGAATAGTCTCTATCATTGCTATCCTTAAGCTTGTTCACAATGGCTATCAGTCAATCATCTTGCTTCTGAGCCATCTTCACATGATGCATAAAGTTAGGCTTCACTTGCATTTTAGCTAATAAGGCTTCATCTGGTGCCAAACTGAAATTGACATTCTTAGCCCGAAGAGTTGCAAACATTATCTTTAATCATTATCACTTATCAATCACTTATACATATTCATTTGAAAGCATTCACATTATCTAATATGAATTTTCTACCAAGTACATCAGCCACTACATTAGTTTTTTTTGGATGGTAGTCGATAAAGCAATCATAATCTTTGATCAACTCCAACCAGCGTCTTTGTCTAAGGTTGAGCTCCCTCTGAGCAAACATATATTTCAAGTTATTATGATATGAGTAAATGTAGCATCTTTCTCTATACAGATAATGCCTCTAAATCTTCAGTGCAAAAATAATGGCTGCTAGCTTCAGATTATGAGTAGGATAGCTCTTCTCATGAGTCTTAAGCTATCGGAAGGTATAAGCAATCACCTTGCCTTCCTGCATCAATACGCAGCTTAAACTATTTCTAAAGGCATCACTGTAGATTACAAAATTCTTGCCTGACTCAGGTTGAGTAAGAATAGGAGCTTCTATCAACATACCTTTAAGCTTTTCAAAACATTCTTGGCATCTGTTAGTCCATACAAACTTAGTATGCTTCTATAGCAGTCGAGTCAAAGAAACTACAATAGTGGAGAAGCCCTGAATAAATCTCCTGTAATACCTAGCCTAGGAAACTCCTTACTTTTGTAACATTTTTAGGTAGCTTCCATTGAAGAATCACTTTGATATTTGAATGATCCACCTTTATGCTTTTAGCAGACACTACATGACCCAAAAAGGATACTTTATTAAGCCAAAACTCACATTTGCTGAACTTGGCATATGATTCTTTTTCCCTTAATGTCTATAGAATAATTCTTAGATACTTTTCATGCTCTTTCGGTGTCTTGAAATACACCAGAATGTCATCGATGAAGACCACCACAAACTGATTCAAATAAGGGTGAAAGACCCTGCTCATCCAGTAATAGCCCGATCTCAGGTCGATCTCCCGCTTCCTTCAGCTTATCAAACAAGTCTTCAATGCAAGGAAGGGGGTTTTGTTCTTAATAGTCACATTATTCAGCTGTCTATAGTCAATTCACAATCAAAATGTCCTGTCCTTCTTCACAAACAAGACTGGTGCTCCAAGGAGAAACATTAGGTCTAGTAAACCCCTTATCAAGTAATTCATGTAGCTGAATTTTTAATTCTTTCAATTCTACAGGTGTCATTTTGTAAAGAGTAATGGAGATTGGAGTAGTGCCTAAAGCAACATCAATGGAGAATTCTACTTGTCTGTCAGGTGGTAAGCCTGGTAATTCATCAAGGAACACATCTAGGAATTCTCTAATAGTATGCACTTCTGACACCTTTGGACTCTCTCTTTTTGCCTCTACTGCATAATACAAGTAAGCTATGCACCATTTTCTAATCAATCTTTTAGTAGTTGTAGCAGATATGACATTAGATAAAAAGTCGTTTCTCACCTCTACAACTATGATTTCCCGACCCTCTTCAAGCTTCAAAGTGACCCTCTTTCTTTTGCAATCTATTGTAGCTTGGTGGACAGATAACCAATCCATCCTCAAAATCACATCGAACTCCTGAAATGGCAGTTCAATCAAATTTGCCAGGAATACATGACCCTGGGCACTAATAGGACACTATCTGTATACTTTGTTCACCATAACATTATGTCCTGGAGGATTACTCACCAAGATATCATGGTTTAAGCATGCATCTCTCACCCCTTTACCTTGTGCTAATGTAGGAATGAGTAGAACCAGGATCTATCAAAGAATGTACTGAATTAGATAACAAGAGGACTTTACCTACTATCGTATCTGGAGCATCCTCATCGTCTTTGTTCTTGACTGTATAGCTTTGACTTGCAGCTCGCCTCTGTCCCTAAGATGACTGCCCAGCTGTTCTAGAAGTTGAAGTGATAGGGGTAGCTCCTTTACCATGACCTCTCAGTACATAAAACCAAGTACCTGGTGTTGGTGAGGTGGCTGAGGCAGTCTACACTATAAGATAGTCTCTAATCTAATGATCTTAGGAGCCACATCTGAAGCATGCTCCAGTCAAATACCTACACTCCCCATGATGGACTTTACCATGGTGATCACAGGCTACTACTATTCCACTATCCCTATCTCGGGCTGTACTGGCTGCTGATGTAACTAGGGCCCTGCCACAAGGTGCACCACTCTGTCCTCAGCCTACTGTAGCTGGAGTATGGATCTGAGGTGTTGGAGATCCCCTAGACTTCTTAGCCTATTTTTCTTTACCAATGGATTGTCCCTGCTTTCTCTTTTGCTAAAACTGGGACTTTCTATCAGCTTCTTCTTCTTGAATGGTTTCTAATTTAATTGTGGCTCAACCATGGCCCTCAAATTAGAGTACTTCTGGGTCCCAATGATCTATCTGAGCTCTGTATGCAGTCTTCTTTCAAATCTTGGACATAATTTTTTTGCTATGGACTGATTCTCATCCAAATAGGCACTCAAGCGCTCAAACTTGAGCTCATATTCTGCCACTTATTTATTCCCCTATTTAAGCTTCCAGAAGGCATCATGCATTGCTACGTTATACTCTGACCTAATGTACTTCTTTTCAAACTGAGACAAAAAGAATCCCCAACTTAACTGATCTACTGGGGTATGCCTCCTAACTGAGTCCTAATAGATGAATGCTGGTCGTTGAAGTAAAGCCACAATACCTTCAATTTTTTCTTCTAGTGGCCTATTTGTGATTTAAAACAATCTTTTTATTTTGAAAAGCAATTTTTCTACCTAGGCAGGTGTCAGTGGGTCACGCCCAAGAAAGTCCTCAACTCTAAACCTTTTTAACTGCTCTAGAATAATTTTTCTTCTAGGTAGAGCTGGTGGCTGTACCTGTATTTTTGCCTGAGAAAGTTGTGTCTGACCTGCCTACAGCCTCTGCTAAATGTAGTCAGCCATCAAATTAAGAAAATCCAACTGTGGGGGTGGAGGTGGCACTACTGGTGAAGAAACCTGCTGCTGTGGGGCCTCTTGTTATCCAGTGCCTATGGAAGCCTCACTCTCGCCATCTCCCACCTGTCTATCTCTGTTGAAGGACATCTTTTTACTATAAAATAAAAAGGAACAATACACATTAGATTCCATAACACCTTTTTACTGACAATTGGCATGTATATATAGACAAATCAATCACTTAATCCCACTCCAATTTTAGAACCGCTTAAATCATTGCTCTGATACCACAAAATTTAACACCCTTAACTAACACAATCTTATATATTTAAGCGATTATGCCGAAAATTTTTTTTCTTTAAAATCATAAATTGAACCAATTTAATTCCTTAATTACCAATTCTTATCCAATATTCAAATTTACAAATCCAAATTGTTGCTAACCTAAAACTGTCCAATTTTACTATTTATTTTACAAAAATCTGTCCATATAACGGCTATAAACTGTCTAGCTACCTTGAAAAATAGACAATTCCACAGCCCCTCAGAGGCACAACAATTTATAAACAACTAAAATTCATAGACATCACCATACATTATCATTCCATACACATCATTCAAGTCACTTTCTATCAATTACAGATTTACACATACTTATACAATACTGTTCATTTACAGATCAATTCTTGCTTCAAATCCAGCTAAACAAATATATACATGCCAAACTATAAAATATTTCTATTATCTTTTTTTCTTCGATATTTGCTCTTTCGTATACTATTGCTCCACACTATCTTCAGTACATGCACGCAGTAAACATTAAGTGGTGAGCATTAAATATGCTCAGTGGTGACTAAAAATCAAGATATTTTTCACGAAGCATATTACATTAATTATACAAAATCATCAAGTTTCATTTTAAAAATATATTTTTCATTGTTCTAATAGTCAATTTAATTTAAAACCAACACCTTGGTAAACTTTTCAATTTAGTCCTTAACTTTACATTTAATTACAGAATTGTCCTTTTTACACTTTAATTATAAAATTGCCATTAGTTTTCTTATTTTCACTTCACATTCAATTATTGGAATACAAAATTACCAATTAACCCTTGTTTTAACTTTTTATGTAAAATTACATTTTAATCCTTCCACTACTTAAAAGTTCATTTTTGGACTATTTGTTCACTAAATTACCATTTTACCCTTTTCATTCACTTCATTGTCACTTTCACTCATTAAATACAATATTTGAGAAAATTACCATTTTATCCCTAAACTTTTCATTTCTTTACAATTAAGTCTTTTTTCATTCTAAACTTCATTTTTATCTTTCTTTTTGCACTTTTAACTTATTTTTATCATATGCCCCTATTACAATTACAGCAAAAATTTTCAGATCGGATATACAGGATGTGGATCCCATAAGACCATAGCACAGATTGAGAAATGATTCTATACATAACAGAGTATAGAAAATAGCAGATGCTATAGGAGATCAACCTGATCCTACCATAGCAAAATAAGTTGTCATGACTTGTACCGCAGTATAGGTGTTCCTATGGCTAGCCAATTATATCCTAAGCTAGATTTTGATCGCCTCACTACTACTAAGGACAAAAATTCACTTAATTTCAATATCACTTTTTAGATTTTTGATAGTTTCAATAGCTTTTTCATCACAGTAAATCTATCATTCAACTTTTTTATTACTTTTTCATAGTTTGTGAATTATTTCACAACAATTCACCATTTTCACTTAATTAATGAATTATTTCATAATAATTCCACAAATACACTATGTATATAATTAAATTATCTTCTAAAAAATGCTTAAATAATTTTCATAAATTCTATAAAAATTTATGGACATATTAATTCATTTTTAGGTTCATTTTATGGCATAATTCATCAAAAATACATAAAATCTACTTTAGTTTTCTTTACGAATTCATTTGGACATCAAAGGATGTTCACCTTACACATTTATTTAAATAAAATTAAGCTTTCCAAAAGTCATATTCAAGGTCTTAAATCATTATTCCAAGGTCAATTTCAATTATACATGCTTTTTCCTAAAATTTATCTAAGTTACATAAAGAGAAATCATGTCAATTCAAGGGAAATATAAGGATTTTGTAGCCATTAATCTTTCTCGCCAGCTTTAGGTCCTTTAAACTTCCTTCTCTTTGCCTTTGATCTTGGATGGTTATCCCCCACTTGGAAAATCTACTATGGTTGAATATTCCATCATAAGAAATACTACTTTTTAAATCTCAAATGCTTAAATTAATCATATAAATAAACTCTAGGCACTTAAAAATAAACTTAAAACCATGATTTTCTCTTACCTTAATTTGATACCCTAAACTTTTTTACTTGATTTCTCTTACTCTTTTTTCCTTTAATCAAGGAATAGAGGATTAAAGAATCATCTAGGGAGGTAGAACTCCACCTAAGATAATTGGATTTGGGTGAAAAAAAAGAGAAAGCTTGAAGAAAATGGAGCAAAAATGAGCTATGGAGTTGGACCAAGAAGAAGGAGATGATGGGGCTTAAAAAGATAAGGATGAGACACAAAATACCATCTCTTTTTTCTCTCTTCATGGGCTTAAGTGGGTTAGGCTTTGGTCCAACCAAAGGCCCACTCACTTAAAGCTTATTCTCCCTTTTTTAGGCCCACATGTTATTCTCCTGTAATTCTCTCACTTTTCATATCCAAATCACTCTAAAATTGATTTTATCATTCTTATCATATTTAAAATAGGTTATACATAATATTTCAACCTAATCGGAGTCAGTTACTGATTCGATTCAATCAGATTGATTCGATTCAACAAGTAGCAATGTTACTGAAAATTAACTTTTTGTAGCTAAAATATTCTAAATATCATTTTATGCACATCTGTAATTTATGGTAATTTTTAGAGCTCATTTGCTATTTTTAAAGGCTCGATCAAATTTAGGTCATACTAGTTAATATTTAAACTGAACCGTTTCATTTTTTATATTTTTTACTTTTGAAAGCCTATTTGATCTCGAATTTACTCCAAACTTTAACCTCAAACTACCCATGATCAATATTTTTTGATAGTTAAATAAAATATTTTTTTACCTCCGGATGTACTTTTCAACCCGAAAGCACTATTCAGTATTGAAAATACTATTCATAGCTGATCCGATGTTCAGACCATTACAAGTCATGATACTTGACTATAAGCATCTAATGACTTATATAATAATATGTGAAAAATATTAATTGTGAATTAATATTATGGTTTAAAAGGGTTTAAATCATACCATTCACAGTTCGACTAGGACTCTTAAAGTCACAGTTCGATTAGAACTCTGAGAATCATAGTTTAACTAGGATTCTTAAAGTCCTAATTGATTAAAACTCTTTGATTCCTAGTATGATTAGAGCTCTTAGATTTCCAAGTTTATTAGCACTCTTAGAGTCCCAGTTCGACTGGAACTCTTAGTTACATATTGTACTGCCAATATGCACAGGGAATCCAAAGGGTTAAACACATATAAGAATTAAGGTTTGAGGTAAAGCAATATATAAACATGATATGGGATAACATGGACACTTATTTGATAATTTGGTAAGAGAAAATTAAGTGTTTGATAAAAAGAGAAAAAGTTTATTGCATAGAAAAGGCCTATAAGGCCTAATATGTGCAATATGATTTTTATGAACTAGAGAATTTTCTTTGAAGCCCATTCGGCATTAGATGCAGCTAGTAATTAATATTGAAATTCATTAATATGTTATAAGGTTGTACATAAAGTTTGAATGCTTTTGGAACTCATATCAATGTGCAAGCCTAGTTTATTTAGGCCCTATGCACATAATTAGACTATTGGACCTGTGAGTGTCACTTAAACCCATCTAATTAGTTTAAGCTTAATTAGGAGGTATAGATATTATAAAATAATCCTAATCTAACCAATGAGGTATATAATTACATCTCAATGTTGGATTTTGGGTAAGTTAAAAAGAGAAAAGAAAATTAAAACACTACTAGCCGCCAAACCCTAGCCACTTCTCCCTTTCTCTTCAAGCCGAATTGGCTTTACTAATCCCTAAGCCAATTTCAGCCATTGGTGCACCTTGAAAAGGTTATTAGACTTTACTTCTTGTGAGGATACCTTGGAGGCACCTTGAAGTAAGGGCATTGGTGGTTTACGATAACCCGGTGAGAAGGAAAACCAACCGTTCAACAATACTCAAAGGTGTTTTTCTTTATTCTCATTAACATATATATCGTATATTCATGGCAAGATCTATAATATTGGTTAAAAATTTTAATTTTCACCTTTGCATTTGATGTATCTAACCTATCTAATTCCCAACATGAGGATCATTATATTGGACGTCGGTCGATTTGGCAGATGGTGATGACACATATGCAATATATGATAATTTAACCAGACATGATGATTATAACATGGTGGAACTAATTATTGTAATTGCTGAGGGGGGTGCAGGAGTTATTCGAACCATGCATGCACCCGAATATCAATTTATAAATGAAGCATTGCAAATGGAAAACATCAGGGTAGCTCATTAACAACGTATAAATTAAATTGGTCTTAGACAAAATAGTTTAACCAAAAAGATAACAAAAAATACAACTCATACATCAAAATTTTTCTCCTTAAACTGATGTTGGCTTTGTAGTTTTTGGCTTTGTCCCTAAAGTAAAGGTCTAGCTCGAAAACCTACATGGATAAACATCCATGCTAAGCTATATAGCTTAGTGGGGAACAAACAATATGTTGATAAACACTCACAGTAGTTATCACCAAGCATACAATTATGATGCCAAAATAATATACTTTTATCTCAATAAAAATCATCATTGAGTATACTGTTGAAGTAAATCATAGCATCATTAACCGTATCATAACTAAATCCAATAACATTCATGTATAATGAAATGATAGAGGTTAATTTATTCTCTAATATCATTACTCATACTGCTTATCTATTTTGTGAATTGCCTACTAAAATCCTATGGGTGTGGATAACGGGTGTTGTAGATACCAGAAGATATCAAACATATTAAATCTATGGATCCAAATAGGGTCAAAATTGTGGTCCTAATAAGGATATACTACAGACCCAAATGGGTCAAACTATAGCAGCTGCGATTGTAACACTATAGCCAAGCCTATCTATCCACCACCAAGTTTATGTGCAGGCAAAAAATCATATCTCATATGTCATTAGTTCATACTAATACATTTCACTATAACATAGATTAATTTGAAATACTATAATATAATATAGTTTCCAACTACATAACATAAACAACAGTCATTAATAGGCAGTCATTATAATGTATTCATGCATTTATATTAAAGTAAACACATACATGCATTAAGTAATGTAACCTTGACTTCCAATTCCTTATACAATTCTTATGATTAAAGTGGTTTATTAATGTATATTTTAAGTTTAAGATGATTTACAGGGCTTAGGAAGAACTTAGGCCTCTTATGGAGTCTTAAAACTCCAGGTCTTAAAGTTCAGGAAAGGGTCACGGTTACTACCAAAACCTAGTAATCGTGACCTATGGTTACGAGATGAGGTCACGGTTCTACCCTAAACATGGTAACCGTGACATAGGTTGAAATTCAGTTATGGACTAAAGGCCAACTACCTCATGGTTGCTAATCATGGGATGTTAACTGTGACCTAAAGTTGCGAGAAGGGGTCACAGTTACTACCAATAGCCTAGTAACCATGAGATAGGGTTGATTTTGGTTCTAGATTGAAAATTGGACTACCTCATGGTTACTAGCTAAAATTTGGTAACCATGAGGTCCATTATGCCCCAACGGTAAATTCTAGTCTCGAATTCTAAGCCAATTTTGACCTGTTAAACATCATTTTCAGTAGAAGTGTCCTTCTATAAAGTTATAGGCTTATATCTCTAGTTTCCAAAACACTAAAAATAACCTTAATCTAACCTGTAAATCTTCAGATATTCAAATAAAACCACAGACTTCTCCCAATGATTAGGCAATAGCCACAACCAAAATTTAACTTAATATCTCACTAATGTAACTCCAGATATCATCAATATAGTATAAACTATTCTAGTGATCCCTAAACAGAATTTCCAATACTCTAAGATTTTATACACAATAGGGGTTTTCAACTCATTATAAGCTTCATATCACACAGAAAACATGTATATACATATCAATAAATGTGCTATTCACATCAACAGCTCAAGCACACTCAATCAAACTATGATGGTTCCCATACCTTTTTAAAGCTCCAACTTTCTTCTTTACCCTTGTATTGCCTCTTTTCCTTTCTTCTTACTACCTTTACCTTCTAAGAAAAGAAACTTCACCATGAATACACACATATATTCTTTAAAATGAAATATTACTCATATCAAGGAAAGATGAAGAGAGTTATAAAATACCTTAGAAATCAAGTGTTAACTTGATCTTTTTTTTCTTTCTTACAAAACTAGGAGAGAGAGATCTAGAGAGAGATTTTGAGATAGAGATTTTAGGGTTGGCTAGAGGTTGAAGATGACTGAAGAAATTAGCCTTGAATGGCCAGCCACCTCCTCTAAAATATCCCTCTTCCTCTCTTTTAAGTGTCCCAAATCCATTAGACCACTTGGCAATTAATGGCAAAACTGCTTTTAGGTCTTCCACTTCCTTATATTTCAAATTATGCCCCACAACTTACCCTTTCCTCTTTCAATCAAGTCCTCATCAGCCCAATTACCTTTAATTAAAACACAGGGTCTAAAGAGAAAAAGACAAATTTACCCCTTAACTTTAGGATAATTTTCTTCTAGATCCTGATTCATAGTAACAGTCATAATCATACACAGTCAATGTAAATTATATTATTAATTAGTTAAAGATTTTCCTAGGGTATTATGAAAGGCATTACAACTCTCTCCCTCTAAAAGAATTTCATCTCCAAAATTCATTTCTATATTGAATAGCTGTGGGTATTAAGCTCGCATGATGGCTTCAAGCTCCCAAGTGGCTTCCTATACACCATGGTGTTGCCATAATACTTTGACTAGGGGAATTTCTTTATTTCTCAATTGTCTAACTTCCCTAGTAAGGATCATCTTAGGCTCTTCATCATAGGTGTAGTCAGATCTGACACTTATGTCTTGCATCGGTATGATATGTGATTCATCTGACTGATACCGTTAAAGCATAGAAACATGCAAAACATCATGCAGCTTTGATAACTCGCTCGAAAGATCCAGTTTATAAGCTACTTGTCCAACCCACTCCAAAATTCTGTAAGGGCCTATAAATCTTGGACTGAGTTTCCCTTTCTTTCTAAACCGTAACACCTTTCTCCATGGGGATACCTTCATGAACACTTCATCTCCAACCTGATACTTAATGTCACTTTTTTTCAAATCCGCATACGACTTCTGTCGATCACTAGCTTCTTTTAATCTTTGTTTGACAAGTTGGATTTTCTCTTCAGTATCCCTTACAATTTCAGGATCCGTCAATTTGCTTTCAGCTAGCTCTGTCCAGCAGGTGGGGGTTTTACACTTTCGACCATAAAGTGCTTCATAAGGTGGCATACCAATGTTAGTTTGATAGCCATTGTTGTATGCTAATTCCATCAAGGTTACATATTTATCCTAACTTCTGGCAAAGTCTAAAACACAACCTCTCAGCATATCCTCCAGCACCTGTATAATCCTTTCTGACTGCCCATCTATCTGAGGATGGAAAGCAATGCTAAGATGAAGCTTTATGCCTAAAGCTTGTTGTAGACTTTTCTAAAATCTGGAAGTAAATCTTAGATCCGGATCTAAAATGATTTATATTGGTACCCCATGCAACCTAACAATCTGATCTATATATAACTCAGCCAGTTTGTCTATCGAGTAGTTAGATCGGATTGGTGTAAAATGAGCCACCTTTGTCAATCTGTCCATTATGACCCACACAACACCATGTTTCTTTTAAGTAGTGGGTAAACATGTAACAAAGTCAATGGTAACATTATCCCACTTCCATTGAGGAATGGGAATGGGATTCAATAGTCCCGAAGGAAGTTGATGCTTCGCTTTAACTTGTTGACATGTTAGGCATTTGGAGACATATTCAATTACATCTCGCTTCATTCCTGGCCACTAGTAAAACTATTTCAGATATCGATACATCTTGTTGCCATCGGGATGCATGGTGAATATAGTGATGTGGGCTTCTTGTAAAAAGACTATATTCTAATCTTTGACATCTGGTACCCATAATCGATTTCAATAAAAAAGACCTCCATCAATTCCAATTGAATACTCTACTGGGCCCCTTTCATATACTGATTGAGCCATTTGCTATAGCTTTTCATCACCTGCCTATCCATTAACAATCGCCTGCCTAGGTTAGGTCGAGCTCGTAATTGAGCTATTAAGGCTCCATCAGATGCGAATCTCCATTTACATTCCTATAACAATAGGGTTGCCACCATCTTTTGACTCAATGCATCAACCACCACATTTGCTTTTCCTGGATGATAATTAACTATACAATCATAATCTTTGAATAATTCTAGCCATATGTGCTGCCTTAGATTGAGATCTTATTGTGTAAGCAGATATTTAAGACTTTTATGATCTATATAGATTTTGCATTTCTCGCCATATAAATAATGTTCCATATTTTCAAAGCAAAAACGATAGCTGCCAGCTCTAAATCATGAGTGGGATAGTTTTGTTCATGAGGCTTTAACTGCCTTGATGCATAAGCCACTACTTTACCTTCTTGCATCAGTACACATCCCAAGCCATTTTTTGAAGCATCACTATACGTAGAATATTCTTTACCCGATATTGGTTGTGTAAGAACTGGGGCTTCAATTAACATCTTCTTTAGCTACTCAAAACTTGATTGACAACGATCTATCCATTCAAATTAATCCTTTTCGAAGCAACTTAGTCAGTGGGAAGGCAAGGACTGAAAAGCCTTTTATAAATCTTCTATAACAGCCGGCCAAGCCTAAGAAACTTCTGACTTTCGGCACATTCCGAGGCGGCCTCCAATTTACGATAGCTTCAATCTTTTCAGAGCTCACTCTGATGCCTTCTGAAGACACCACATGTCCAAGAAAAGAGACTTCTTTCAACCAGAATTCACATTTACTTAGTTTAGCATATAACTTCTTTTCTACCAAAATTTGCAATACAATTATCAAGTGTTCCATATGCTCCGCTTCATTGTGAGAATAGACCAATATGTCATCAATAAACAACACCATAAATTGTTCTAAATAAGGTCTAAACACCCTATTCATCAAATCTATGAAGGCTATTGGTGCATTAGTCAACCAGAAAGGCATTATTAAGAATTCATAATGACCATATCGAGTTCTAAAAGCAATCTTTGGAACATCTACATCCTTAACCAGCAGTTGATAATATTCAGACATTGAATCAATTTTAAAAAACATGCCAACACCCTTTAACTGATCAAATTGATCTTCAATCCAAGGTAGTGAATACTTATTCTTCACCATTACTTTGTTGAGCTGCCTATAGCCAATGCATATCCTTAGGGTGCCATTTTTTTTGACAAATAGCACTGGTGCCCCTTAAGTTGACACACTAGGCTTGATAAAGTCTTTATCCAATAGCTCTTGCAACTAAACTTTTAACTCCTTCAATTTTGATGGCACCATTCTATATAGTGCCCTACAAATAGGAGCAGTTCCCGGTAAAGTTTCTATAGAAAATTCTACCTCTTTCTCAGGTGACAAACTAGGAAGTTCTTTGAAAAATACATCAAGAAACTCATTGACTACTAGGATATCTTGAAGATTATCTGTCTCTCTCTTAGAATCGAGTACCAAAGCCAAGAATGTTTCACATCCTTTTCTAAGAAACCACTTCACTTTCATGGCGGATATAACATTCGCTAAGGGTTTAGATTTAATACCCTGAATCAATGTCTCTTTTCCCTCGGCATCCTTAACTACTATAGTTTTTGCTTTACAATTCACTATGTTTTGGTATCTAGATAACCAATCCCTACCCAAAATCACATCAAATTCATGGAAAGGCAAAATAATTAAATCAGCTGGAAACTATCTCCCTTGAATCCCAATAGGGCAATTTCTATATATTTCATTTACACATACACTGTGGCCTAGAGGACTAATCACACATATATCATAATTCAGGTGATCTACAGTAGACATGTTTTTACCCAAGTCCCTATTGCAAATATATGAGTGTGTAGATCCTAGGTCTATAAGCACATGCATATTAGTATCAAAGAGAGAAAATGTACAAGCTATGAGCTCAGGAGCATCAACATCTTCTCGAGCTTTCATAACATAAGCTCTAGCAGGAGGTGTAGGAGCAAATGATTGATCCACTGTCTCAAAAACATTCCTGGACTATGTTCTAAATTGAACGGACCCACCTCCACCTCTACCACGTCTTCTACCTGAAGGAGTTGCATTAGAAGCTCCTCTCTTACTATGTTGACTAGAGGCTTGCTCTTGTTTCAAAAGACAATTCGCCATAAGATGCTCTGTGCTGCCACATTTGAAGCAAACACCGGTGAGTATTCTGCAGGTGCCTTAATGTCGCCTAAAACAGTAGGTACATCCTGGAGCTTGACCTCTACCTTGTCCTATTGCAGTATCCATTCCAGATCCGGTTGTAGTGAAGGTTCCCTGTTGTCTACCTCTAGGTGTAGGACGGTTACCAGACTCAATTGGCTGGTCTTCTAGAGTCATACTCGATCTTTTCCCTATTGATGAACCACCCCGAGAGAAGCTTTTTCTTCTTTGCACTCTTTTTGTTTTGGCATTCTCCTCTTTCTCAACCTGAATGGATGCTTGCACCAACTAATGATAATCCACCTGATGTAAAGAGATAGGTCTTATCAAATGCTCCCTAATCCGGTCATTTAGGCCATCTTCAAATTGTCGACATTTAAAAGTTCCAGTCAACATAGGTTTTGGTGCATACTTGCTCAAGCGACTGAATTTTGCTTCATACTTAGCCACTGACATACTCTTTTGCTTTAGGTTCAGAAACTATTTTAGCCTCTCATCCTTGTATGCTTTAGTCACAAACCTGTTTTTAAATTCTACCATAAAGAATTCCCAAGAGAGGAAATTAGGTAGTTGAGATTGTGTTTGGACTAACTTCCACCAATCATAATTGCTCCCTAAAGTAAGGACACAACACAAGTCACCTTCTGGTTGGCCAGACACTAAACTTCTATAAATACCCGTTCTAATCTTTCGAGCCACAGCTCAGCTTTCTCAGATTCCTCCCATGTAGTGCCAGAAACTCTTCTGCACCATGCTTTCTGATCTAAAAAATAAGAGCTTTCTGTGCAGTCATTATTTGTAAAATCTAAGCCATATCATGGGAAATTTTCAATAGTGCTTCCCTAGGTTCAGCGGCAGATACACCACCTCAGGTAGATGTAAAAGATTAAGGATGAGAAGGATTTGATGGCCCGGGAAGATTGCTTTCAGCATATTCATCTACAACTTCACGATTTCCCTCCATACTTGACTATTTATAGAAACACAGGGACAATAACTATAAGCGAACACCAATAAGAATTCTAAATCTGTGAACCTTTAAATTCTTATAGGCTAGAACCACCTAAACCAAGGCATTCTGATACCAAAGATGTAATAACCACATTAGTCTATCCATTTCTGTTACTCATTTAAATTCCATTTATAAATAATACCTGATATAATAATAATCTATCTGGTCATCACGTAATGTACTATGCTTTAATCATTTAATATAATGTATTATATTCTAAACAAGTCATATAAATCTAAATCTGTTACATTATGGTTATACTTTAAGTTACTAATTATAGAAGTTATTGATTACATCACTACCTACAAAGTACAAAATAGTTTAACCAAAAAGATAACAAAAAAATACAACTCATACATAGAAATTTCTCTCCTTACACTGATGTTGGCTTTGAAGTTGTTGGCTTTATGCCTGAAGCAAAGGTCTAGCTCGCGAACCTATACGTATAAATGCCCGTGATAAGCTATATAGCTTAGTGGATAACAAACAATATGTTGATAACCACTCACAGTAGTTATCACCAAGCATGTAACTATGATGCCAAAATAGAATACTTTTATCTCAATAACAATCATCACTGAGTATACTGTTAAAGTAAATCATAGCATCATTAACTGTGTCATAACTAAATCCAAAAACATTCATGTATAATGAAATGATAGAGGCTAATTTATTCTCTAATATCATTACTCATACTGCTTATCTATTTTGTGAATTGCTTGCTAAAATCCTGTGGGTGTGGATAATGGGTGTTGTGGATATCCAAATGTATCAAACATATAAATACCCGAAGGTATTAAATATGTGGATCCAAATGGGGTCAAAATTGTAGTCCCACTAGGGATATACTATGGACCCAAATGGATCGGACTATAGCAGCTGCGATTGTAATCCTATATGCATGCTTATCTATCCATCACCAAGTTTATGTGCAGGCAACAAATCATATCTCATATGTCATTAGTTCATACTAATACATTTCATTATAACATAGATTAATTCAAAATAATATAATATAATATAATATAGTTTCCAACTACATTACATAAACAACAGTCATTATAATGCATTCATGCATTTATATTAAAGTAAACACATACATACATTAAGTGATGTAACCTTGACTTCCTATTTCTTATACAATTCTTATGATTAAAGTGGTTTATTAATGTATATTTTAAGTTCAAGATGATTTACAGGGCTTAGGAAGAACTTAGGCCTCTTATGGAGTCTTAAAACTCCAGGTTTTAAAGTTCAAGGAGGGGTCATAGTTACTACCAAAATCTTGTAACCATGATCTAAGGTTACGAGATGAGCTCACGGTTACTACCACAAACATAGTAACCATGACATAGGTTGCAATTCGGTTCTGGACTAAAGGCCAACTACCTCACGATTACTAATTATAGGATGTTAACCGTGACCTAAAGTTATGACTAGGGGTCACAGTTACCACCAATAGCCTAGAAATCGTGAGATAGGGTTGATTTTGGTTTTGGACTGAAAACTGGACTACCTCACAGTTACTAGCTAAAATCTGGTAACTGTGAGGTCCATTATACCCCAATAGTAGATTTTCAGTCTCGAATTCTTGGCCAATTTTGACCTGTTAAACATCATTTATGATGCCTTATAAAATGTCTACTTTTTAGTGTATATTTTCTTTTATTTATGTGACTAAGTATGTAATATTATGTGTATTTTATGTGTTTATGTTTAGTTTATGTGATTATTTGTGTTTTAGGTGTAAGTTGATGTAAATGTGAAGTATTGGTGAAGATTCAAGGATGAAGTTCACGAGTCGTGAAGTGGCTCACGACTCGGACAGAAGTTCACGAGATGTGAGGATGATCACGAGTGAGGCAGAGGCTGAAAGTTCACGAGTCGGCTGAAAATTCACGAGTCAGTAGGAATGTCACGAGTCGGGAGCAGTTCACGAGTGAGGACAGTTTGATGGAGTTCACGACTCATGAAGATGTTCACGAGTCGAACATTACGCCTGTTCCTAAACGATGCCATCTTTCTACACATGATTTTTCAGCCAAGCATCATGACCTTTCATGGCAACTTTTCACATTGACAACCATTATGAAGAGACATGTTTATAGAGTTTCCCCTCTATAAATATGGATGGCATTAACTGAAGAAGGAGGGAGATCAATCAATATTTAGTTTTTAGAAATACAATTATTATTTTGGATAAACATTTTTACATAATTTTTACTAGAAGATGACAAAGGGACATAGCCAAAGGAACAAGAGATAAGTTTCTTTCTCTTGTTTATCTTAAATTTAAATATATATTTGGCTAGTTTCCTTTGTACATTATATATATGTACTAGTATTTGTTTAAGACATATTTATTATTCTTATTATGAATGAAGTATGATTTACATCTATTTGTGTGCTTTGATTTGCTATGTATGATTGGCCACCATATTTGGCATGTTAGTCAATTTGTTCCCAACGAGAGTTGGAATTCTTTGATGGAAAAACAAATGAATGTACTTGAAGCATTGAATTCACTTAGAGATAAGGAATTCACTTTGAGGGGTTAAAGAATTGGTATAGAGCTTCATAATTTTTGTTTATCTCTATAATGACATAAGAGTGCTTATAAACTCTAAATGAAAACATCTTTACTGACAACGAGAGTTGCTTTAAAGAATCTTGGCTAAATTCTCCAGTCATTTCATCCATACAATTACTTGATCTTGTTATTAAATGAATTGCTTCTCTTATTTATAATATATCTTCGTACCATCATTTAAGTTATCTTTAATCCAATTTGATTTAATCTATGCAAAGTAGTTTAGATATTTAAATACATAATTTTCACCTTAAGCATTACCTATCCATCTACTCTTTGTGGTTTCAGTACAAAATTTACTTCGTTCCTTTTTGAACGATACCCTACTCATTCTATACGCAGTCTAGTGAGACTAAGGGTTCAAATAAATCCTTATCAGATTTTGGTGCCGTTGCCAGGAAACGGCTTAAATGAATTTTTATTGATTGATACAAAGTAATAGATGCTTTAGGATTATATGATATAAATTAGTTATTTTGATATATGAATTTTGTATTGTGTTTTTTGTATTCTTTGTAATTAGAGTTTTTGTAATGATCTTAGACTAAAAATATTTGTGATTTTAATAGTTAATTTATTAAATTCATCTCTTGTACAATAATCTTTTTGTTTAGGATTAGCTTTCTTAGTTTAGATTTTATTTGTTCTTTGGATTATTCTTGGTTATATTTTAAGTATTTTATCATTTTCATTTTTCTTGTCTTATTTTTCCTCTGTCTTTCTAACATTTGGATCGAGATTGGTCAAATTTGCAGAAAAGTTGCAGCAAAGGAAAGCTTTCATGTGTACTGTTCGAAGCTGTTCATGAGTGCTCCAGAAGCAAAAGCTTCACGAGTCGTGAACATGTTACCTAGTCGTGCATAAAATTATCGATTCGAAAAGAGTTTCACGAGTAACACAGAAAGGAATTCTTCACAAGTCGTGAATGTTGGTTTGACTGGTGAACCCTTTTACATCTGCCGAATAATCCAATTTTTCACGAGTCATGAAGTTGTGTCCGACTCGTGAACATATGCCTAAATTCTATTTTTTCACGAGTAGTGAAGTTGCGTTCGACTCGTGATTCACTGTTGCCTTATTTACCAAGTCATGCATTTTAACTTTTTCTTTCTTAATTTACATTTCTTTCTTTCTTTATTTTATTAATTAGTGTACTTAATCATTCTTTCCGCCTTTCAATCCTTGTTAACTGCTATCAATTAGTTTAAATTATAGGGAGGGGGAACGGTTATACTTAAACCTAGGGTTTGTGAACCAACTTGCCGTTTCACTCGTTCCCTCATTTCTCTATAAATATAGCAGTTACTTTTCTTTTCTTTTCTTTCACAGATTTCATTTCACTCGTGCCTTAGTCCCTCAATTTCTCTTCTTCCTCTACATCTTCTTCTTCTTCTTTACTACTCATCTTCTATTTCATTGTTGCGTATGAGTGTCTTCTTCTTCTTCTTCTTTTCCTTCTCCATTTTATATCTTTTATTTCTTCTAGCGTGCATTCATTTGCTGTTATTTTTGTCTTTCATTTCCCTTCTTTTACTTGGTCTTCTTCTCTACTCCTCATCTATGTGTGGGTTTCTTTTCATCATCTTCTTCTTTACTGCACATCTTTTCTTTGTCTTTCTCTTATTTTCCAACAATGGTGAGAACAAAGAACCCATCTTCTTCAAGAAGCCAGCAAGGGGGAGATGAAGCACAACCAGAAAGTTTACAAACTCAGTTTGGTGCTCCATTCCCCATTTTATCTGTGCATGAAGGTAATCGTTTCCTTGCTCTTAATGATAGGGCAATTTACCAATGTAAGTATTTTTCAGACTCTCTCCTTGAACAAGTGGGATTGCTTGATGCAGTGAATGAAATGCTATCTCAATGTGGCTTATTGTGTTTTGTTAATATGCATGAACAATTTTATACTGATTTGGTCTTGGAGCTTTATACCAATTTGAAAGAGAATGCTGAAAATTCTAGGCTATTGGACTTTCGCTTGAATGGTATTGATTATACACTCACATATTTTATGATGCATCGCATTTTTTGCTTTAAGCAAATCGGGTTTTGTGATCCTCCTAAGATGTATAACCCTAATGTCTTTTGGAATTTTCTGACTGGATTGACCACACCATTTAGGGCTAGGGAGGCTAAATCTATGTTCATTACAAATTTGAAATATTGGATTTTGCATAAGATATTAGCTTTTGTTGTCTTTAACAAGCCTGAATTTAATAGAATCTCTCATCATGAGTTATTTTTGATGTGGTGTGTGCATAATTGCAAGTCCGTTTGTTGGTCTTTTTGGATTTTTAAATAGTTATTAAATTCTGTTGGTCTTTCGGAGTCTCCTCTCACACATGGACATGTCATAGCCGCTATTGCAAGGAGTCTTGACGTAGATTTGCATACATATGATAGTGTCCTTCAATGTTTATATTTTTCCAAACATCTTTTTGTTCGCGGTGAAATTGTCAATAATTCCTTTCAATTTATTCCACTGCTTTCACGATCTTATTGGAAGGATCTTACAGGACCATCTAGTCCACAAGGAGCTGCTGTGGAAAGCACTTCAGATGAGCCAATGCAAGAGGAGCAAGGGCATCATGATGATATTATGGCTGATGTTCATAGTGAAGAGGTTGTTCTTTCACCCACTGCTGGATTTTCCTCAAATACTATCCATTCCATGTTCAATCAGTTACTGCAAAACCAATCCACCATTCAGAATCAACTCACATCATTGGAGCAAGTTACCTCTCATTTGGTTCGACGTCAATGACGCCTTGAGCACAAGGTGGATGCCTTTATTGCCTAATCGGGCTATGTGGTGTCTTCGCCTCCGCCTTCACCTTCACCATAATCTTAAATCTTAGGGGAGTTTTCTTTCCTTTATTCTTTAGTTTGTTTCTTTTTGTTTTTGTTTTGTTCCTTCACATTGAGGACAATGTGTGTTCTAAGTGTGGGGGAATAAAATATGTTGTATGTTGCATGTTTTTTTCACATTGTTATTTTTGTTTGGGTGTGTATCTTTTTCTTTATTTAGACTAAACTTTTTAGTAAGTTTTATTATAAGTATTGCTCATATTGTATATAATATAGGTTGTTATGAAGAGTCATTTGCCTTTTATGCTCATTTTATTAATTTTTTTCAAAGCTTTTGGCATATGTTTTATGTTTTCAAGTTATTTCTTTTTACTTCTTTCAACATTTTAGGTTATTTAGTCTCTTTACTAACTATGTTTTAAGGTTAGAATTTTATCATTTAGCATAAGATTTTAGGATTTTGTTGCCTCATGGAAACTATAGCCATAATACTTACCTTTACCTTTCAATAATGGATGAAGACTAGAAAAAGAAAATAAATACTGAAATAAAATAAAAGCAAGATGCATACTCAAAAAGTTTAATAAAGTATGGGATGGAGTGTAAAATGCACCCATTACTACATTTTCTTGCTACTCTAAGTACATGGGATAAAGCTTTAAAGAATACCCATGCTAAAAGAAAAAAAAATATATAGTCTAAAAATGCCATGAGATTGGTTTAAAGGTATGTGTGCTTGCAAATTGTCTTAAAAGGCAACTATAGTCTTAGAATCTCAAGTTACATGATCAATATTCTCTCTTGAGCATGATTAGTTTTGAGACTTTATTATCTTGATGTTGGGTTTAGTAAACTTAGGTGACTTGGTAATTTAGAATACATGTTTTAAGTTTTGATTTACTGATATTTTGAGCGTTTAAGGTGTTTGACTTCATTTCAATCTTATTTAAAGTGAATATTGAGCAATGCTTTATAGTATAACTTACTTAGTTTAACTTGGGATTAAATTTTCTCATTCTTCTCAATAATTATTATTCTCAATAATTACCTCTCATCAATCTTACGAACCTATTTAAAAATCATTCAAGCTTGTCAACTATATATTCATCATACATGATATTCACATAACATTTTTAAAGGTGTGTTTTCGACCAACCCAAAATATATCCATCACACTTTATATTTTCTTCATATATTTCATGTCATTTATATTTCTAGCATTAAATTATGTACACACATAACTTCTTTTTATTTATTTTTCTTTACTATTTCTTTATTCTTTAAATAACCACCATTATGAACTTTAACTAACTATTAGGTCTATGAATTATATTCATTCCATATTAATTCTAAAGCATTTAATTAGTAATGAAATTTTTAATTCATACTAAATACTTCATTAATTATCAAATTAACCCATTATAACCATTGTAGTCCCATTCGGCCACTTATGCATTTCCACCATAATAAATCATTTCATTCTTTATTTCGTACCATTTACATTTCCAACATCAATTTATCTAAGTACATACTAATTAATACATATTTTACCTTAGTATTATTTATCGTCTATGTCAATATCGTTATGTTTCATACCAAATTTCATATACTTATATTACTTCTAACTCAATCTCATCGTAACATATTTAATTACTATTATAATACTAGAATTATATTTAATATCTTATAAATTATCAAAATATTATTTTATCTTCCTTAGTATATAATTCGGCCTCACTCATTTTCCTCCCTCAATGTTTGTTTTCTTTTAATTTTTGAGATTATTTCATGTTAATTAGTCATATTATATAGTTCTCTTAAATTAATTTTAATTATATCTTAATTTCCTTTAGTTACATAATATAAATTCAATAAACAATTTCAATGTTTAAATAAAATTAAGTGTAGTAAGAGTATCCACTAACCTTTTTATGGCCTAATTTCTCCATTCTTCCTTTCATCTCCTTTCTCCTCATTGTCTTTCTCTTTTTTTTTTTGGATTTTCTTTCTTGGACGAATATTTTATGGCTGATTTTCTTTAATTCATTTCTTCCTTTATGCAAAATAACCACATACACATACCCTAATTTACCCATTAGAACTCTTGAATCAATTTAAAAACATCAAATATACATACTTTAATTTTGATAAATAATATTTGATTCTTGATTTCTTTCACTTCTATTACTCATTTTGAAGATTAGAGGCTGCCATATTGTTGTAGAAGGGCTAAAATTTATCTAGGGAGGTTGCATTTAGGAAGAATCATGAAGGAAGATGAAAGAAAAATCTAAAAAATAAAGGAGAAGGGAAGTTGGCCACCATAGGAGAGGAGAGGGCTGGAGAAAATTCTAGTCCTCTTCAGTTTTTCCCACCTTTTTATGGTTTTCCTGATGGGTTGGGCTTGGTCCAACCAAGGCCGAAGTCCAATTTCATTATTTAGCCTATTTATGCCCCAAAATTAATTCTCTCCTTTTACATGCTCAATTTCACTCCTAATCAATTTCATAATTCTTAACATAATAAATTATACCTTTACATAAATTTTTAGCTTAATTAGAGTCTGTCTTTAATTCGATTCACCCATGACAGTTCGGTAAGAAAAATTTCGATGCCATCATAAAATTTATTTTTTGCACCAATATATTCTAAATATAATTTCATGCATAACTAAAAATTTTTGCAATTTTTAGAGATTATTTACTATTTTTAAATTTTCACTGAAACTTTAATCAACCTTTTTTTTCAATTTTCTGATCACTTTTTTGAAAACTAATGTTTTTGACGTCAGAATGCTTTAAAACTTTATCCCGTGTGCACTATAATATTCAAAACCATGTGATTAAAATTTCAGTCCATTCTAATATCATTTTAATATACTTTCAGTTTCGGTTATCTGTGCAGTCGGTTCAAAATTTAAAATTTCAAAACTGCCAGAATTATCGTTTTTCAATTTTTTGGGTGTCTTTATATTGTTTATAACATGTGTGTGAAATATGAGATCTATTGGAGATCTCTAGAGTCCCCAAATGAGTGATCAAAGTTGTGGTCAACCTACATTGACCTTTGAAAATTTTTTTCATTTGCCTTTTTGAATGTCTATTTGACCCCAATTTCTTTTTAAATTATACCATTAGACTTTATTTAACACTTACTTTTGTAAATGCTCTTAGGCCAAACTGTCCATCGGATCACCCATCCTCGGTTTACCCTAGCCCGAGCACAATTAACCTTTATACTTTTCCCGATTTTCCCATCTCATTCGACTCCGATTACTCCAAAATTTATCATAGGGTAATTATTCATGCTTTACATCGTACTATGTCCAACAGATGCAAATTTGGGAGCGTTACAATTCCATAATAAGAAACACTACTTTTTTGATCTCAAATGCTTAAATTAACCATAAAAATAAACTCTAGGCAACTAAGAACACTTGTAGGTACCATAAAAAAATTAAAATCATGATTTTCTCTTACTTCATTTTGACATCCTAAGCTTTTTCACTTTATTTCTTCTACTTATCTTCCTATAATCAAAGAATAAAGGCTTAAAAAATCATCTAGAGAGGTAGAACTTCACTTAATATGCTTGGATTAAGAGAGAAAAAGAGAGAAAGCTTAAAGAAAATGGAGAGAAAATGAACAATAGTGGTTCGTCCTTGAAGGAAGAAGATGAGGACTGTAAGTGATAAGGATGGGAGATTAAATGTCATCTCCCTTTCCCCTTACATGGGCCTGAGTAGGTTGGGCTTTGTTTCAACCAAAGGCCTACTCACTTAAGGCCTAATTTTTTCTTTTTAGGCCCGCATGCTTTTCTCCAGTAATTCTCTCACTTTTTACATCCAAATATATCCAATTTCAATTTTATCATTTTTATCATATTTAAAATAGGTTATATACAAAATTTTAGCTCAATCGGAGTCAGTTACTAGTTTGATTCAATCAGATCGATCCGATTCAACAATTATCGGTGTCATAAACAAATTAACTTTTTACAGTCAAAATATTATAAACATTATTTTAGGCAAATATGCAAAATTTGAAAATTTTTAGAGCTGATTCACTATTATTAAAGGATCAATCAAACCTAGGTTAACCTAATTACTATTTAAATCGAACCGCTTCATTTTTCGTATTTTGACTTTTGAAGGCCTATTTGAACTCAATTTCATTTCAAATTTTAACCCTAGACTAACCATGATCAATATTTTTCGATGGTCAAATAAACTGTTTTCACCTCCGAATGTACTTTTTAGCCCGAATGCACTGTTCACTAGCAAGCCATTACAAAATTAGTCCAACTAATCTTCTGGACTTATGTTCTCCTATGTCTTTAGTTTTTAATGACATAAAAATCACACAATTTGGGTCTATATTTTAAGATGTATACCTAAAATACTATAAGTTGGTATAAAACAAGGGCTAGCAACAGACTTTAAAATGTTAGGTCATTTTTTAGCATTTTAGAGGCAAAATTAGATCTAGAGTTCTTATAAAAGTTGAAGGCCTATGTCTTAAGATTCCAATGGAATTAGAATTACTTAATTTAAAGGCCTATAGGTCAGGTTAGGGCTAAAACACTAGGACTGGTTCAGGTGAACAAAAACCAGAGTCTTACCTAAATTTGATTTAATGCTTAACTTGGTTCACAAACACATGGGTTACTCACAAATTACACTAATTAACAAGGAAATAGATGAATTATTTCTATAAACAAAAATTTAAACCCTTACCTTTTCGTGCTCCTTAGCCACAATCCAAAACTCTTCAAGCTTTCTCTTTGCCCTTCTCCAATTTCTTATCTTCAGCTATCAACACAAAATTCTATTAATTATCTTATCAAAATATAATTATATTGCCAATATTCCTCTTTATTCTAAAGCTAAATGTTGGAGATGTTTATGCTTGATTAATTACATCAATCACTGACCTAATTTCTTGAAACTTAACAATAGTTTCCTTTTGAATCACCCCCAGCAAAAGAGTAGTACTTAATGAGTATTTGAAATAGGAAATGAAGGAAGAAAATGGAAGAAATTAGAGCAACAGTGGCCGACCCCAACACTTCCCTCAAACACAGATTTTTCCCTTTCAAAACCCACTTATTACCCTCATTCTAGAAGCTCAACTTATTGGCTATTTCCTACCTTTTCCACTCACCAAATATTCTTTTTAGTCCTTTAATTATGGTTTAATTACCTATTTAAATCGATTTTATCATTCTTTCTCAATTTACCCTATAATTCACATATTACATGCACATTTCTTAATTTTGCAAAATTGATGAATTCATCCTTAGAAGTAATTCAATATAATTTAACCATGATAATGCATGCCTACTCATACACATACACTTAGTGATCTTGCCAAGGTATAATACGGGGCCCTACATGACAAGTCGTTATTAACCAATAAATTCGCGATACGTGTACTAATTTTACTTAGATTTTTTCACACATCCCCTTTTTGCTCTTTTATCTCTCTTCCCCCTCTCTCATTTCTTTCTTTGCATTTCTCTCTCAAGAAGCACGATCAGAAAAAGAAGATCACACTTCAATCTCCATCCGTCTCTCTTATTCGTTCTTACACGATATTCGCTATCATCACCACCACCCTATCGCCGACCTCCACAAATATTTATAGCCCCCCTCTCTCTCACATAATTCACTCCCTCCTTTCTAACTTTGAGTCTTCTTGTTCAATCTCAGGGTTTAGGGTTATCCCTAATTTGAATACAATTATATCTATTCGTAAATTAAGTAGAGAAGATACATTATTTGACATAGGTACGAATTTGCCATCCTCAGATTCAATTAGTGTACGGATGAATAGATCTTTTAACGCATATAGTGCAAGCCAATCTCGAAGACCTAGGCTTCATCTCACATTCTGCTTGCTTTTAGAGAGAAAAAGTGCCAAATTTTTTATATAAATTTTCTAATTTTGGCAATTCATTGATTTGTATTTGTTAAAATAATTGTGTTTGGATTGATTTGCTCTTTAATTTTGTTTTGTTGGGTTGAAAAAATGTGTGCCATGATTGAAAAATACTTTCTGCGATTATCCCTTGCAAATTGCTTTTCTTATATTTTGCAAAGCTTTTCATTCCTTGGTTTATTGCTTTTGTTGTAACAAGCATTTCTTACTCATTTTTCTAGGTTGAGTCATTAACCATGTTTCTATCGAACTCAGGTAATGATTTAAATTCAAATATCTAGTTTTTTTTCACGTTTTTATTTTCTTAATGATTTGTAGCTTAGTAGATGATGATATGAGATCTCATGTTCAACTTTTTAGAGTTGTAATATCATTTTTTGGCTACGAAATTGTGAATTTAAAAGTGGGTGTAATGCTCCCAAATTTATATTTGTCATGTATTATACAATGTAGGACATGAATAATTACTTTAAGACAAATTTCAAAGTAATTGTAGTTGAATAAGACAGGAAAATTGAAAAGAGTATAAAGGTTAAATGTGCTCGGGATCAGGGTAATCCAATGATGGGTGATCTGGTAGATAGTTTGACCTAATAGTAATTGATGAAACTAGATATTAAATGGAGTTTGATGGTATAATTTAATAAGAAAATGAGCTTAGATAGACCCTTAAAATGAAAATATATGTTCTTACTTAGTATCTTAAAAAGGGTTGACCAGAAGTTTGACTGGGTTCAAAAATATTGTACAGACCTCCGAAAATTATTTCAATTGCATGGATTTGTTAAAAATAACTTAAATAAACTATTAGAAGTGCATAATACATTTTTTGGCAGGTTTGAATTTTGGACCGGCTGACTAGACTGCCAAAATCAGAAGTATACCGAAACGATATCGGAATGGCTAACCAGTCCAAGTGATTAGTTAAAATTTATTTTCAACAAATTAATAGCTAATATTATAAAATATATTTGATATTTGTTGAAAATTAACGTATTTGATTCTAAGTCAAATCAAAATTTGGATAATATTAAATGTTAAAATATAAACTCTAAAATATAAAAAATATAACTAAATGCTATTATATTTGATAAAAAAACAACATATATAAAAAGTTAACCAGTTATCACATATAAATATTACTATATAATTAAAGAAAATGATATAATATAAATTTAATTTGAAGTATTATATAAATTTTATAGAAAAATATAAAAAAATTAAGGTATAAAAATAAAAATAAAATTTAAATATATTTTAAAGTATTATTTTATATAAATTTTAGAGAAAAATAGAAAAAAAATTTAAAAGTATTATTTTGTATAAATATATGTATCCAAAAATTAAAACTACAATAAAAAAATTAAAAATTATAATCAAATCTATCGGATCAATTAATCGAAAAAATTAATTCGATTTTGAACCGATTTCGCGGTTAACTATATTTTTCATTTTTTTGGTTAACTTCTAACGAGGATGACAAAAGTATGTAAGTGCAAATGGCTATTTATATACACATGATTTACTTTTTCTTTTAAAAGGAAGATTTATAAAATAATTTTAATTGATTCTTTAATTTCTTTTTCATTTTAAAAAATGCGAATATTATCTGTTTGTTTCATATTTTAAAAATTAAAATAAATATAATATCTTTTTTTATAAAAATTTTTTAACTTAAATTAAAGCTGAACATGCCTTTCGTTTAGCATTTATTTTAATAATGGTAGATGAAAATAAATGAGAATAGAATAAGTGAAAGTAATTGAATTACTCTGTTTGTTTTGTAAAAAAATTAAAGAGTAATTGAGAATAAAGTAGAGTAAATAAAAGTAATTAGCTATTATATATGTTCTAACATAGTTATTTTTAATTTAAAAATAAATAAGAATAATTTTTAATTTACTTTATATATAATATTTTTTTAAATTATAAATAAATTATTTTTAATTATTTTTTATTTTAAATTTACTAAATAATAGAAAATAAGTGAAAGTAAATTCAATTTATTCCTTTTCATTTAATTTCATTTATTTTAATAAATGACTGATCCAAACAAAGGCTTAGGATGGGCAATGGGATGGGATGTGTTTTTCCTTAAAATGGATGATACGTTATGAACCATCCATAAACACCTTCCAATCGAACATACTCTTAACCAGCTAAAAGAAGAGAGGGAGTACGCCGCCGTGAGCAGAAATTTATCGCTTCCCATATTCCTTCGTGTCAAAGGAAACTGGGAAAGGAAACAAAAAATGGTGGCACACTGCACGTTTAAATCGGACAATTTAGTGATAAAATCACCGAATGATAGGAGACTGTATAGAGTGATTGAGCTGGACAATGGTCTCTGCGCTTTGCTTGTTCACGATTCCGAGATTTATGCTGATGAGGATTCTAAAGCCCTAGGAAACTCCGGCGAAGATGATGATGATGATGATGATGAGTCAGAGGTTGAAGAAGAAGAAGATGATGATGATATTGTAGGAGAGGACATAGATGAGGACGATGAAGAAGAAGGGAAAGGTGAGGAAGATAATGAAGTGAAACGTAAAGGAAAGGGAAAGGGAAATTCTCAGACTAAGAAGGTTGGTCTTCTGGTTTCTAACTTGAGATGTAAATCGAGCTAAAAGACTCGTTGCAAAAATTGAAATTGAAAGCTGGAATGGGAAATGTAATGAAGATTCCAGTATAGGATGGTTGCTTTAAACTAAAGTTTTTCGTTGGATGATTATTGGATAGAACGATCTTAATCACTTTGTTTTTATTTTCCTGCAACATTAAATCAACTTCTCATTACATTGTTAATCACTTTTTCTATGAAAACATTACTTCAACTTTTCCGTACATTTCCTCGTGTTCTTATTCTTATAATGCGTTTCCATCATCTCGATAATGCTTTGAATTATACCAAACTTGCAATTGAAGTTTATTTTATTGCAATTGAGAAGTATAGCTCTTAGCTTCATTGGATTTATACATTTCTCTTTGCAGGCAGCAGCAGCCATGTGCGTAGCCATGGGAAGCTTCTCTGACCCTGTCGGGGCACAGGGCCTCGCTCATTTTTTAGGTTTGATTTTTAGCTTGATGCAGTAAACTGGTTCATATCTATAGTCTCAAACATAATCATTCATCTTTCCACACTGATGCTGTAAACTCTCATTAAAGCTTCGAGAAATATATTCAAGTATGAAATACTTTTTCCTAGATACTTATTAATGCTTCATGACAACCTTTTTCAAAATCTCAAAATTTATACGGCATGCTGGATTGTTAAACCCTTCAGGGTTGAATGGTGTAGTACTGTTAAGGTGTTGAATAGTCCAAGTGTCAGTGATGGTATCGCCTAGGAGATTATTGGTGGAGTCTTGGGATTCAAGCAAATTCTCAAATGAAGGTAAACCATGAATATGAGTTCTGGCAGAAAGTGAACCAAAATACTTGTCCCATGAGTTGTATTTAGGCTTTTGGAAATATAAGTCATTGTTGGCTTTATTCAAGCCAAAATACTTGTGATATGTGCGAAAGTAGCTTCTTGATTGTGGTCAGACTTTTTGTTATTATTTTGAATGTTTTCCTTCCTTGATTTGTTCTCCCTCATTTTCATCCATCGTTCTTTCAAATTCATTTTCTTCACCCTGTGGAATTGAATTTAAAGCATTTTGCGCAAGAAGTTTTGTGTAGTATGCTATCAAGTTTTGGTACCACACTATTGCTTATAACCTATATGTTGTGCAGAGCACATGCTTTTCATGGGGAGTACTGATTTTCCAGATGAAAATGAGGTTTGTTAAGCTGCATTATTTTCATAAACTTGTGTTGACTACAATTGGACAAACCATGCAAAGATGGAGATGTTAAGAGATTGGTACTGTTTTGCTACTGAAGGCATCAAATATGTGGTGCCAGTGAAAAAACTGTGAATAAAGTTTTTCTTATTCATTTAGAAGCATTTATGTTAGGTTCTCTTTCTCTTTTTTGGAAGACAACAATTTAATGGCAAAGATAACATTGAGGGACAATTGAAAGGCATAGAGAGCTTAATATTTTCTGTGGTATTATTTCCTTTGTGTTATGTTTCCTGTAATGATTAGTATAGCTGGATTTACAAGATATGTGCATGTTTTAGTTGCTGTTCTGTCTTTATTATATTAAAAAGTTAATCATGTTATTGTGGCAAGTTTAGCCTGCTTTTGACTCTTCTCTTTGCCAGTATGATAGTTACTTGTCCAAGCATGGAGGCTCTTCAAACGCTTACACGGAAACTGAGCATACATGCTACCATTTTGAAGTCAAACCCGATTTTCTTAGTGGTGCCTTGAGAAGGTAAATTTGTATACCAGAACTCAATTAAATTAATTTCTTCATTCCCTTTTGTATATTTATCTATTCATGTAGACACAACTTTGATCTCCATGCTAACTTTGTATTTTGCGTCCGTGTGACGAGCATATGGAGTTACATGTGGAACTGAAGCAAGGATTATGCAATCATGTTAGGTCATGTTATTGTTATATGGTTTTTAGCTGTGTTTTGAATTTGAAATATCCATAATGGTGAAATATGTATATTACGTTTAATTCACAAACCCATATTTCTTAAATCAAAATTTGGGTGGCTTTTGTATTTTATACGAATATGTATGTTTATACTAGTTAAGCATATCTAATGGAGGAGTACTTACTGAGTCAAAAAATGGTTTGGCATCAAAGTGAGGCAGGTGGTGCTTACCATTATGGCATAATGGATATAGCTGCCTGTTTTACTCCCAAATCATCTCGATCATTTTAACCATTTCTTTGATGGGTACCTATTTTATATTCTTCACAATTTCAGATATATTTCTTGTTTATTGAATTGAACGACAATTGTTGATTTTAGTTGCATATCTATCCTTGTATGTAGTTGCTATCATGCTATTCATTTTTTTTCCTCTCATGGTGTTTGAGTGTCAAAAAAACATTTACCATCAGACTATACCTTAGTTTTTTATGTTGCACTTCTTGCTATGTCAGATTTTCGCAATTTTTTGTTTCACCTCTTGTGAAAATGGATGCCATGGAGCGAGAGGTACTTGCTGTGGATTCAGGTGTGTGGCAATTTTAAAACCCCACTTTGATTTTCTCTTACTATGAGCTCAATGTTTAAATTTTTCTGGCTGTATACACATTTCTTGCTACTGAATGGTGTGTGCATGAATTGATGAATCAAAACAAGCATAGAATTTAACCAGGTTTTGCAAAATGATGCTTGCCGGCTCCAACAGCTCCAGTGCCACACATCTGGATCAGGTTCTCCGTTCAATAAATTCTTTTGGGGTAAGCCTGCTTCTGTTACATTTCACATTGGTGCTCTCTTGTCGATTATACTAAGTCGTTTCTTTTGTTGGATGGAAGGGAATAAGAAGAGTCTTATTGATGCCATGGAGAAAGGAATAAATTTGCGGGAACAGATTTTGAAATTATACAGACACTACTATCATGGTGGACTGATGAAGCTAGTTGTGATTGGAGGAGGTAAACACTTTTCTTCAACAAGGCTCTAAATATATGCTATGTAATGCACTTCATAGGAGGCGCTTAATAGAAGGAAATGGTACTGATGCAAGGGAAGTAAATTTTTTAAATCGAAGTGATTTTATTCTGCATTTAGAGATATGGATGTTATTTTCTGGGTATTATTGGATTCCATAGAACTGTAGGGTATGCAATTGGTGTGCTTAGATGGCTTGAGATGTCAAGTGGTATCATGTCAGAGGTAACAGTGTAGGTGTCTGTAGGACCAATCGTACTGTCTTTGCATTGGTACCAATTTTGGACAAGGATATCTATGAGCTTTTGATAATAAGACTTAGTATATGACTAAAAGGTATACAGCATGCCTTTGTTAACATATTTTAATGGTTGAAATTTATAAAATTATATAGTGGTCGAAAAGCTACTGTTCTGCAAATTGTTGAAAGACAGGATCAGTCTTCAAGTAAGAATTCAGAGGAAATTTCTTTGGTATTATACCTTTATAATTTTTGCTGTGCTCATGACCTTGCTTTTATTTAATGCAGAGTCTCTGGACATACTTGAGAGTTGGGTTGCAGAATTATTTGCTAATGTCAGAAAAGGTTCACAGGAAAAGCCAAAGTTTGAGGTACAAGGTCCTCTTTGGAGAACTGGTAAACTTTATAGATTACAGGCAGTCAAAGATGTTCACATCCTCGACTTAACCTGGACATTGCCATGTCTCCGACAAGATTATCTGAAGAAATCTGAAGATTATTTAGCCCATCTCTTGGGGCATGGTATGATAATATGCATAAGATATTAGCATGTTCACATTATAAAACAACCTCACTTATGAGTACATATAGCATGGAAAATCACATACATCCATATCCACACACATATTCATAATTTGATTTAGGAATTTGTACACATGAAGTAAGACATGCAATGATGAAACTGAATTTCTAGAATCTCTTGTACTCTTGCTGAGCATGCAAAGCTAGGATATATCTAGGAGAATGAATGGACTATCAGTCTTGCCTAAAGTTGTTCTATTTTTCCCATCTGAGATTTATCATGGGCATAAAATTGATAAGTTCCAATTATCCTTTACACGTAGATACATGTGCTATTTCTTTTTATTTATAGAATTTTCTTTTGTCATTATTTGCAGTTTGAGTTTGGTAGCGATTGCTGAACATTCTCAGTCCTTTAATTCACATGACTGAATACAGTTGATAACAAGTTTTTAGCTTGAGTTTTATTTGTAAGCACAAAACTTACACCTTGCAGAGGGTAGAGGCAGCTTACATTCTTTTCTCAAAGCTAAGATGTGCAATGATGAAACTGAATTTCTGGAATCTCTTGTTGTGTTGCTAAGCATGAAAAGCTAGGATATATCTAAGAGAATGAATGGACTATCAATCTTGCCTAAAGCAGTTGCACTTTTTCTATCCTAGATCTATTATATGTTTACATGCATAGAATTGACAATCTAGTTCCACTTATCCTTCACACACAAACACATGCACTATTTCTTTTTATTTGCAGCATTCTTTTTTGTCACCATTTGTAGTCTAATTTTGGTAGCAATTCCTTAACATTCTCAATCCTTTAATTCACATGATTGTATACAACTGATAATAGGTGTTAGCTTGAGTTTTATTTGTAAGCACAAAACTTACACCTTGCAGAGGGTAAAGGCAGCTTACATTCATTTCTCAAAGATAAAGGGTGGGCAACTTCTTTGTCTGCCGGGGTTGGAGATGAAGGATTGCATCGATCATCTATAGCTTATATCTTTGGCATGTCCATATATCTCACCGATTTTGGCTTGGGAAAGGTAAAATCTATATTAAATGTTTTGTGAAATTTCAAATTATAGTAGACATTTAAATTTTTCCACATTTGAGTTTGTGTAAACTTGGAGAATAATTTCTAATATACATTCAAAGGAATCAATGGTTATTTATACAAGTATAGAAGGAGCTAAGGAAGCTAATTACCAGTTAGCCTTTTAACTAGTTGCCTATAATCATTCTTAAACATACAAGGACACTCAACTTACAACTCATATGCAAACAATAATACATCATGCCTAAAGCTATAAACAATAATACATTATGTTACACTCCTCCTCAAGCTGGAGCATAGATGTTCTTCATGCCTAAAGCTCCATCTAGTTATAAAGATAGTTAATCGAGTCCTATTTAAAGCTTTTGTGAAAATATCACTTAGTTGCTCTCACGTTTTCACATAATTAGTGGAAATCAAATTTTCTTTGATCTTTTCATGAATAAAGTAACAATCAATTTCGATATATTTGTTTGTTTGTTTGTTTTTTTTTTTTTTTTTTTTTTTATAATACATTAGTTTTGAGTTGATGTGAAGGGCAACTTCATCATACTAGAGTTTTGTTGGTGACAAAAGCTTCATACCGACTTTAGCTTGAAGATGATGTATCCACAAAACTTTACACGTGGATTGTACCATAATCCTGTACTCAGATTTTATGCAGATCGAGATATAACATTCTGCTTCTTGCTTCTCCAAGATGCTAATTCACCACTAAGAAAGACAATAGTTTGTAGTGAACTTTTGTCAATCTTGGATCTAGCCCAATCAACATATGCAAAACAATATACCAAGTCTAGGAACTTCTTTTAAGTAGCACAAGATATGTTCTAGAGCTGTCCAATGTTTGACTGCTGGTGTAGACATAAATTGATTGACATAATAACCGGATAAGCAATGTCTGGAGGAGTTATCAACTAACCCTATGTATCTTCTCTGATGATCAAACGGTTCATCATCATCTTTTGTAAGATATAAATTAGGATTCATTGTTGTGCTACATGGCTTGGCACCCATCTTTCTAATTTTTGCAGTAGATCAAGTATATATTTCCTTTCAGAAAAGAAATCCCTTTTTTCTTCTTGTTACTTCTACTTCTAAAAAGCATTTCAGATAGTCCAAGTCTTTTATGTGAACTTGGTATTTAGATTTGACATAGAGATGAAATCCCTGCATTATTATCTCCTATGATGACAATATCATCGACATAAATAATAATAAAAATGATAATAGCTTTTGATTGTCTGCAGAAGATTGAGTGATCTCATTTGCTTTTCTTCATTCCAAATTCCTTATCCAACTCAATGAACTTGCCAAAAAGCGCGGAGACTTTGCTTCAAATCATATAGAGATTCTTTCAAATGATAGACTTTCCCATACTTCTTCTTAAGCAACAAATTTAGGTGGTAAGAGTTCTCTGTCTCCTAGAATATACCTATCTAGCTGGTGGCTTTGCAGGAGTTGGAGTAGAACGAATTGAATCTCTTGGGATAATAGGAACAAGATCCCTTGGTTGCCTTGTTGATGGACCATGTGAAGTAGTGTAGCTCAGCCATCTTCCTTCCCTTGACTTGTAGAATTAGAAGATTGTAGAAAGGTTTGTTTCCCAGAAAGTAACATCAACAAACACAAGACACTTGTTAAGATAAGGAAAATAGCATCTTTACCCCTTTTGAAGACGGGAATATCCTATAAAGACATACTTTAGTGAATTTGAACCCAACCTGGTAATATTAGGTCATGAATCTTGGACAAAGCAGTGCTCCCAAATACTAGTTCCTAAGGAAACAATGACTTGGTTGTAAAAAGAATATTGTGGGGGTCTCACTGCAAAGTATTGAATAGGGAAGCCAATTAATCAAGAAACAAGCAGTGGGCATAAAATAAGCCCAAAATTATTGAGGAACCTTCATTTGAAATAAAAGGGCTCGTGTTGTCTCAAGTTGATGCCTATCTTTCCTCATGGCTACTTCAATTTGAGATGGTGTATCAGGACATGAAAATTAATGGAGGAAGCCATTTTGAGTTATATAAGTTTGAAAGGAATTTGAATTAGAAAAGTATTCTTTGGGATTATCATTCCTTGATGTTTGAACAAAAGCATTAAATTGAGTTTTTATCCTGACAAAAAAAGGACCAAATGATTCATAATGATTTTTCATAAAGAATATCTAAGTCATACAAGAATAATCATCAATCAATGTCATAAAACACCTGAATACAAATTTAGCTGCCACAGGTCAAAATCAACGATGGCAAAGAAAGATGCCCCAACGCACAATGTACTTCAAAAGGAGACAATACACTAGAGCAAAGAATGGATATTGATATCTTTCTATCGAGAATATAAAGATCTCTTGATAGGTAACCTTTACCACCAGTCTGCCTTGTCAGAAGAGTCTGGGAAATAGCAAGGCATTGCCAAAGGAGAAATTGGAAAACCAACAGATATGATTCTTGGCAAATTGACATGATTCACAATCAAGAGAAGAGATATTAGAAAATTGAGAATATAGTTTCTTCAATGGCAGCAAAGAAAGATGTCCCAGCCTACCGTGTACTTCAAAAGGAGGCAATGCACTAAAACAAGCAATGGGTGTTGGTATCTTTCTATTGAGAATATAAAGATCCCCTGATAGATAACCTTTAGTAATTGTCTTCTTTGTCACAAGAGTTTGGCTAGAAATAGGAAGGCTATGACAGAGGAGAAATTGAAAAATCAACGGATATGCTACGTGTCCTCACTTTTCGGTAAGTGAAGAAGTACCAGAAAACTCTTGCAGTGCTTGAAGCGCACTCACGGGCCTGCTGATCAACAAACTTCGGGGAGTGGATCGAAAAAGGACTTGTGCACTTTCCCATGGTGGCTATAAGACAAAATAGTCACTAGAACAATTGACCCAAGTGGAACAGTAATCCAATGTTTAAAACCCAGAAAACCCATCGACCTACTGTTCTTCAAAATAGAGTGAAGACAAGGAATAGTATTTGAAAGATGAGCCCAAGCAGGCTCTGATACCATGATACAGAGAGCAAATGGAGAGAATAATTCATGATATATATTCAAAGGAATCAATGGGTATTATACAAGTATACGAGGATCTAACTAAGGAAACTAACTACCAATTAGCCTACTAACTAGCTGTCTATAATCATGCTTAAATATTCAAGTAAAGTCAACTTAAAACTCATGTACAAACAATAATACATTCTGTAACAGTTTCTACATGGTGCTGTAGCCTTGTTTGTTTTGAAGACTAACCCTACTTAAGGATTTTACTTCATTCTTTGAGGAGATATGATTTTTGCAAGTTATAATCTATCTATCTCAAGATGTCTTTATTGGTCATGTCTTGTTGGGAGCATGACATCTTCATTGCTATGGTGTCTTATGTTTATGGAAAATCATGGAAAGCTTTAACTTCCACATTGAAGAACTTTATAATCTCTCTACTGCACATTTCTGCACGTGCACACATGCAGGCAGACAGACGATGCAGTTACTTAAAATATATCATTTGCCTTGTCTTCTGTCACCTCTTGCCTTCATTTATTATTCATTTTTCATTCATATCTATTTCATTGATTTTCATTCTTCCTTATGTTTTATAGTAGTAAAATAATTTCTAGTGGCCATGCCCTTGCTGCAGCTTTGATTGATCATGATTATTGACGAAGAATATCGTTTAATATTAACTAGTTTCAGTAATTTTGCATCTGCTATACTATACTCGTGTCTTTATTTTTTTCTTTTCTTTTTTTTTTTTTCATTTTCCAGATTTTTGATATCATAGGGTATGTTTATCAATACCTTAAGCTATTACGACAATCTTATCCTCAAGAGTGGATATTTAAGGAGCTGCAAGATATTGGAAACATGGAATTTAGATTTGCAGAAGAGCAGCCTCAGGATGATTATGCTGCAGAACTTGCAGGTTTGTAATTCTCACTTGCAACTGCTTTTACCAGTTTCAAAATTTGCTAAAATAGTTTAATCTATTTGTCTAACGCATATTGTTAAAGGAGATTTTAGATCTGAAGTCAACTTTCTTTTGTGCTTGGAAGTTCATGTTGGTTATCGGATTTTTTCTTGTTTTAAATTTGAAAAACCAAGGAGCAGAGGCATTTACTTGTTTATGGGACTTTAGATATTTTGTAACTGCTGATTGCATAAAGTAGCATTGTGATAGCTCCTAAAACTTTTTTTATTAAGATTTGTCTGCCTGAATGTAACTAAATTGTTCACAAAAGTAGGCCGGAAAAGGATGGGTAAATGTATTTGCCATGTTTTCTTGGTAGTTGTTGCTTAGTTGATTTGATTATATAAAAACATTATGAGCATATTGAAACTTAACAAGAATATAAAAATATATTTAATGAGATATTATTTCAGTTTGTAAAAAAAAAAAAAAAAGAAAATGATCTTTTTCCTATTCTATTTGTTTTATAAATGTTAACAGACTTTGAACTTGAATGAAATAGTTAAAATGACTTCTATGAAAACAAATATACTGTGTTTATTATTACAGTAACAGAAAAATTTGCTTACATAGACATTATAAAATGCATAACTATACATTTGTATTTAAATAAATTGATTTATGTACTATATACATGTGTTGTGTGTGGCATGCGAGTGTGTGTGATGTATCCATTAGTTGAGCTTGCAAATTGGTGCCCAAGGCCATTTCCAAGGATCTTGATGTTTTGAAAGGTCTAAGGAATGTTTTTGTTTAATTTTTTCCCACTCCATTTATCACCTATAATCTCTTTGGGTTAATTTTATCTTTTAATTAACTATAGTTGAGATTTGTGGCAGAGAATTTGCTTGTTTATCCAGCAAAACATGTTATTTATGGAGATTATGTGTACAAGATTTGGGATGGGGAAATGATAAAACATGTCTTGGGTTTCTTCATACCGGAAAACATGCGGATTGATGTGGTATCAAAGTCATTAATGACAACACAAGGTAATTACTCTTACTTTTTCAATCTTATGATGTTAGACCATTTAATCTCTTGTGGGTGAAAGTAGTAGAATGTTAAAACTAAATCCTAACAATATGAATAACTAGAGAATTTAAAATAGAATAAGAAGAGTTCAGGAGAAGAGAAGAAGGGAATAGGAGCAAGAAGAGGAGAATCAAGAATGAGAGAGAGACAGAGAGAGCATAAATCTGAATTTATGAAGAATTATAAGTGGTCCTAAAGAAGGGCATGGCATTTTAAAAGGTATTAAGTATCCCCCATCGTAGTTATAGAAGCGTAATACTCTTTATAAAAGCTTGTGCAATCCTCACCTCACAAGCTAATTGAGTTAGGCCCAAACTCGTTTTCATAAAAGGGTAGGTGCCTAGGCTGAGCTGTCAAAGTAGCCAAGAGAGCACATGCTTGCCTAGAGATTAAAATTATTCCCAGTAAGTTGAATAAGTAGGTGATCCTAACTACTTTTGTCCATTAGTGTTAGAGATAACTTAGTTTCCCCTTGCAATTTTGCCCTTTCTCTTGTATGGGTAATTGGAGTCCGTAGGCAACCTTATCAATTGTGGGTTTATGTGGCAATTGGAGGGTAATTGGAGTTCAGGGACGCTTGCCAATTCTGTTAGTGATATGGAAAGGACCACAATACATGGCAGTGATCTTAAGGGATCTTTTGATTGGTCAAAGTAATTTGTCTATATGGCTGGATTTTCAGATAAATCCAGTCCCCAACTGTAAAGTCTGTTCGTCAACATATTGCTTTTATTGGGTATTTTTTTATTTTTTATTTATTTATGTAGGAGAGAAATATAGAAATATAAAACTTTGGGACTCAAAAAACTTTGCCTTTCTGATTTTATTTATTCATAAAACTTACATATTTATGGTAGATATTCTAACAAACATAATAAAAAATATTCCTTAAAATATGAATATGGAACAATAAAATCAAACTCAAATTTAAATATATAAATATAAAAAATTCTAACTCTCCTATTTTTTCTATTTCAATTTTTGACTTATTCTTTATTGGTCTCCAATTGATTCATTCTCAACACTTCTCTTTAAGTCAATTACTGCAAAGGACATGACTTGAAATGTATATGGATTTTATTTTTTTCATGGTTATGGGGCATAGACATGGGATATGATTCATGATTGTAGGAATATGAGCATGACATATTTTTGTTGTTTGTAGGGCATAGGCATGACATATATATGTGTGTGTGTGTGTGTGTGTGTATTTTTCATTTCGTGAGCATTTTTTTTAAATAAATAATCCTCATGTTTTTCATTCACTGCAATTTTAACTTCATTTTCTTGTTTAGTTTTGCATACTCTCTCTATATGATCCATTTGGTCACATTTGTTGTATTTGATATCTGGTATTCACCAACACTTGTATTATGAATGATTTGTTTTCTTGCAATGAGAACAAGGTATATTGTTTAACTCATTATTTCTTTTCTTTGTTGATAATACTTGAAAAACTCCTTGCATGTGTAGAGTTTTGTATGTGTATTTTTTGATCCTCAAGAATAAAAAGGCTTTGATACCACTTTGTTGTTGTTGTTGTTGGTTTTTTTTTTTTAATGTAGGAGAGAAATATAGAAATATAAAACTTTGGGACTCAAAAAACTTAGCCTCTCTCATTTTTTTATTCATAAAACTTACATATTTATAATAGATATTCGAACAAACATAACCAACAATATTTCTAAAAATATGAATATGAAACAATAAAATAAAACTCAAATTTAAATATAAAAAGCCCTAACTCTTCTACTTTTTCTATTTCAATTTTTGACTTAATTTTTATTGATCTCCAATTGACTCATTCTCAACAGCTTCATTTTATTTTTGGAAGCAGCCAACTGCTCTTTAAGATGTGTTGTCATGGCTTCTCTAGACTGGAGAAAGTCCTCTGCAGATGCTGTTGACACTATTCCAAAAAGGAATAATAGGTAGTGGATGGAACCCATAAAGTGCTTGAAATGGGTTCATTTTAATAGCACTATGGAAACTGGTGTTGTACTGGTATTTTACTAAAACTTGGCCATTTTGCACATCGCTTTGGCTTCTGGAAACTCATGCATCTTAGATAGGATTCCAGACATCGATTCAATCTTTCTATCTGCTACAGTCCAGGGACAGTCAACAGAGCTAAAATGCAGTTTGGTTCCTAGCAACTTCATAATTCCTACCAAAATCCTATTGCGAATACTTTCTCTATCAGATACTGTTGTCTTAGGCTGCTAAGGAGCCTAAAAATTTGATCTAAGAACACTTGAGTTATTTTAGTGAACTTGTCAATGACCACTAGAATAGTGTCAAACCATGCTGACTTGGGTAATTTATCTATGAATTTTCCTAGATATCTTGCCAAGCCTGTGTAGGAACAAGTAATTGTTAGAGCATACCTGGAGATGCTGTAGATTCCCCTTTACATCCCTTGCAAGTGTCACACCTCACAACCTAATTGATAACAAACTTTTGCATTCCTGGCCAACAACAATATTGTTGTAGCATTGTTAATGTACCCCTGAGGCTAGAGTGCCCTCTTTAACATTACACCAAATGGAGAGATCATCTATTCAGAAGAATAAAGGGCATTTTATATATGCATAGAAGCAGCTAACTAAGGAGACTAACTACCAAGTAACCTACCACCTAGCTGCCTATATTTATGCTTGAATATACAAGGAATGTCAACCTACAGCTCATACACAACTACAATAGATTTTGTAATGCTTCCCTTCAAGCTAGAGCATAGATGTTAATCATGCCTAGCTTGTTGCAAATATGGTCAACTCAAGTCGCATTTTAAGGCTTTTGTCAAAATATAACCTAGTTGCTCACCTATCTTAACATAGCTAGCTGAAATCAAATCTTCTTGGATTTTGTCGCAGATAAAGTATCAGTCAGCCTTGATGTGCTTGGTTCTTTCATGATATATTGGATTCGAAGCGATATGAAAAGCATCTTAATTATCACACCATAGTTTAGCTGCAGAAAAAGGTTTCAAATCGACTTCAGCTAAAAGATGATATATCCACAAAATTTCACACATGGATTATGCCATAGCTCTGTATTCAAATTTTGCACTAGATCAAGATATTACACTTTGCTTTTTGGTTTTCAATAGCACCATTCTGCCAACAAAGACATAATAACCAGTAGTGTACTTTTTTATCAATTTTGGATCTAGCCCAATCATCATTTGCAAAACACTCAATGTGAGTGTGCATAAATCCTGTAAGAGATTAAGGTTTTTCTCTCATATTTGATCTTAATCTCCAAAACTTTACATGGTATCATAGCTTGGCTCTTTAGGTTATTGAGTCCCAGACCCTGTTCAAAAGTGACAGTAAAAAGGCTAAGCACTTTAGGTCACTTAAGTGGGACCCATTAGTCTCACTGTTTGTACCAAGAACAGCGCCTCCCCAAGAGCAGCCATTACCCAAATTCCAGAGTCCGGAATGATTGCGCGTGAGCCACATGCACTATCTTTATCCTCCATGTTCACAGGAATCCTAAAGCTAATTCAACTGCATTAAAGAGGGAACATACAGGGTATTCTCAACAAAGCCTTAAGATTCCAACCATTGGAATCTGGGTAAACTCCAGTCAGGAGGTTGTGATTCTCCTAGGGTGGGCTGTGAGATCAAAACTGTGGAATCAATAATTTGAACAAACCCTAAAAACTCAGAGAAAGAGAGAAGAAAAATCAGGCTGGACTTCACAACCTTGGCTTTGATACCAATTGGATAGAAGAGGAAAGAATAGAATGACTGGCTTGATTATTCCCTCAAGCCTGCTGGGTGTTTTACACTAATCATATACTGATATACAAGTATTAGACGAAACAGAATATTTACTGCATAATTACATAATATCCTAGCTGTGTAGTAGCTTGATTGCAGTGCCTAATCTAATCCCTTGATTACAGCCCCTAGTATCTTAACTCATTTAAAAGCATCATTTTTTTTTTTTGATCTTGGAAGAACTTGGATCTTTAGATTGTTCTTGGGATCTAATTGCCTCATGAGATGGTGCATCTTGATCATCACCCTCACATACATCAATATTTCAAAGTATCCTCAATTTGAGAACTCCACTAAGTGCATTTGGTGGATTTAGGGTAACTATATATTTATTTCATTATTAGCTTTTCTTTGTCTCAACTCTAATGCAGTCTCTATATACTTTCTAGTTGCACTGTCTTTCCAGATGCTCAACAAACTTCTTATAAATTATAACACACATATTCCTTCACTCAGTAGCTCCATGTTTGCTCTATATATGTAAAAATACAATTGAGATGACAACTATTGACATTTGTCATAAATAATGTAAATGGAAAAATTGCTAATCTTATGTTTTTACTAAATAAATTCATAAAACCGTACTATTTCACTGTTTAAAAATGAAAGCCTTCTCGATTTAATAGCAATGTTGAAATGGTGGTATTCTTTCCAATTTTGGGTTAATTTAAGTTTTATTTTGCAAAAAATGAAGGGAATGCTTCTCCAAAGGTCAATCCACCATTGGTGCTTTACTAGTCATAATTGCTGACTTGTCTGTATAGTTTATGTAATTTTGCTATATTGTGAAATTAGATTTATAGTTTCATTTTTAAGGAAAATAATATGCTCAATGTGGTTATGATGACATCTATTTAGACATTTTATATGTTAATTGTAGTTGAATGAACTCATTATACTTGTGAGTTATTGAGGAAATATATTTCCATTTTAATGATTGAGCTATTGATGCTGTTTCTCTATCTCTTTCCGTCTATGAATCCGTAGCAGATCTCCAGCATGAGCCATGGTTTGGATCATGTTATGCTGAGGAAGATGTTCCTTTAAAATGGATGGCATTGTGGAGGCATCCCCCGGAAGTTGATGTTTCCTTGCATTTGCCTTCAAAGAATGAATTTATTCCACATGACTTTACTATACATGCTGATAATTCAAACATTGCAAGCTCAAGTTCTCCAAAATGTATAATTGATGAACCATTGATGAAGTTCTGGCACAAGCTGGATAACACTTTTAAACTTCCTCGGGCAAATGCATATTTCTGCATTAATTTGAAAGACGCATACAACAGTGTGAAGTGTTGTCTTTTGACTGAGCTATTTATTCAACTTCTCAAGGACGAATTGAATGAGATCATATATCAGGTTAGTTGCTCAATTTTTATTACTATAAAGTCTTGGTGTTTGTAACAATATTTGACCATGTTATTTTCTGTATTGTTGTTTAGAATTCTAAAAACATTTCATTTGGATTTGTAATATTGATTAATTGAGCTAAGACTTCTTGATTGTCCAATTTGTTCGGCATTGTGGTCAAGAGCTACTTTTATGAAAATCATCATTTTACACATTTTTTTTTGGGTTGTTGCAAAGTTCTTACAACTACGAAAATGTTTTCTCCGTAGTAGTTCTTATTGCAATGCCATACATATAGTGGGTTGCAGTATGGACTGGCAAATCAGTTGGCTACATAGTTAGATTGCTAATACCTTCTGATTATAATTAGTTGAGTGGGTGAAGAATTTTAAAGGGAGCACACTTTACAGAGGAGAATTTTAGTTATTTGTACACTAATGCTATAACCTAAAGAAGGAAATATAGAACATATGTATTAAATGCCTAGTTGGAATGCTTCGTTAAAATACAATCTTTACAAAATTGTAGTAGACAAAATCCCTTTGATCAAGGCATTGACTAAATTAAGCCACAGATTACGTTGGTCAACACTCTCCCTTAAGTTGGTGAATAAATATAATACATGCCCAACTTGCACACTAGCGTATGGAAAGTCCTATTTCCAAGAACTTTTTTGAACACATTGGCAAGCTGTTTATTTGATGTCACATTAAGTATGCATAAGGAATTATCTGCAATTTTTCCTTTATGAAGCGTTGATCAATCTCTATGTGCTTTGTCTATTTGTGTTGCGCTGGGTTATGAGATATACTGATGGCAGCTTTGTTTTTACAAAATGAGAATAGATTATCCTTGTCTTGCAACCTCAGTTCCTTTTATGATTTCTGCAGCTGTTGTAACTTGCATATGTGCTCTTGGGCCATAGCTTTGTATTCTCCTTCTACACTTGATCGAGCAATCATACTTTGCTTCTTGCTTCTCCAAGTGACTAGGGTTCCTTCAATAAGCGTGCAGTAACTAGGGGTTGACCTATCACTAGGAGATCTAGTCCAATTAATATTTGTAAAGGCTTTTATGTGGAGGTGGCCATGTTTGGGGAAAAGAAGTCTTTTTTTTTAATGCTGATTTCAGATACTTCTTAATGCAAAAAACAGCCTGTAAATGAGGTTCGCGGTGATCATGCATATATTGGCTTACCAAGCTGGTGGCTAGTCTAGTGTGCGAAAGATAAATAGGCCTTGTTACCATTCTCTAGGATTTTTTCCTAGTCAATTGGTGCACCAATTCCTTCTTTTAGCTTATGATTCCTTTCAATAGGAGATTCTGTAGATTTCCACCCCTAACATATTGGTTTCTTCCTATTTCCTCTAAGAAATAAATATTTGCTTTCTGATCTAACAACTTCAATTCTTAGGAAATACTGCAATTTTTCTAGATCCCGATTTCAAATTCTTTAGCGAATAGGTTCGTAAGTCGAGCCATCTCATCTTTATCTTCTCCATTTACCACAATATCATCTCCATAAACAATGAGTTATCTTACCTATAAAGTGCTTGATGTAATGAATATTGGGTTTGAGAAGTCACAGGCTGAGAAGCATGGGCTAGAAGGAGAAAAATATGTTACTGAAGTTGGTAAAACAGAAGAAGCTGGGCCTAACTAACTTAAGCTTCAGACCAAGTCCCTAATTGTAACCGTGACAACAAAAGCAACATGAGATTTGGTAGTTGTCCTAGCCGATGGCAACTAAGCTTGAGGTTGCCAAGGCCCATGTCAAGAGAATTAAGTGGACTGGGTCCACATTTCAACATTATCTGCTTTTATTAGTAATTTTGTTATTCTGTTCGTATTTCTTTTATGATTCAGTCAGTTATAGAGTGAGAATTGGATGTTAGCTATCATGGGAGCTGGTGGCTTGGGAAATCATGGAATGTTGAGTGTGCAATTCAGTTATACAAGCATAGTAAAACATAATGAAAAGCGTGATGAATGAATGTACAGTCAAAATGCTCTCCTAGGATCTCTCTTCTTTCCCTTAGCTTGCTCTCAACTCTTTCTAAATTCATTTCTCTTTCCTCAATCTGTTCATCTCTGCAATGTCCCTATTTTTCCTATAATCATTATACTTGATGAACAAGGTACGTTCAACATTGCTCTGTTGCTACCCAAAGGAGATCACAGCCTTGCTGCATCTTCAAGCCAAGCTCTGGGAGACTGTTTTAAGCCATATAGAGTCTTCTTTAGTCTATACACCTTTGCTTGTGTTATCTCATCATCGAATCGATGAGGGATCTCCATGTATACCTCATCCTCTAGACATTTTCAATATCAAATTGTCTTAGGTCCCAAGCAAGGTTATCTACACAAGATGACAATATTTTGATTGTATTAATTTTTGCAACGGGAGCAAATGTCTAATGATAGTCAATACAATAAGTCCAAGTCAATCCTTTGGCCACAAATCTAGCTTTCCAATCTTGCTTTGTATCTTACAAGTAAACCATCAACTTTGTGTTTCACAATGAATAGTCACTTGCGGCCTACCATTTTCTTTCCAATGGAGGAGTGACAAGTTCTCAAGCCTCATTCTTAGCCAAAGCTTTCATTTCCACTTTGAGTCTATCTTTTCAAGCGCAAGGCGAAGAGGCGCACGCTACATGTGTCAAAGGTGTTTTTTTTCCTCACAAAAAGATAAATATAGCATATTCATAATAAATATAACAGTCGTAAAGATGAAAAGAGCATATAAGAGATGAGAAGGCAAAAGAGTAGACAATAGAAGTGCACCTATTATGGAATTTGAGCTGATGTGAGTTGAACAGCTTTTCTTTTCTTTTTTATTTTGGTGTCTTCTTTACACAAGTTTCTCACTTTAAAATTAATTTCCTTTTATTTATTTGTTGGGAAAATGCTCAAAGCATGCACTTCCTGCTAACTGCATCGCTCCAGTATGGTTGAGGCTTTTTTCTTCTTGCCTTTTGGCTTCGCAACTCAAGCGCACTTTTAACAACAATGCTTTGGGTCTTGAATACTTTTGTCCAATCCTATGGAATATACATAGCAAATAGGTTTGAAAAGGTTATGTTGGATGGAGATGAGGAGTCATCGGATGCTTTGTGCAAGACTTGACTCCTTTTCTATAAGCAATAGGTTTTTCCAAATTATCAATCAAATTAAGTGTTGAAGATAACTCACCACATGGATTTTCAGGAAACGAGGATGATTCTTGACAAGGAAGATAACTCACTAGATGGATTGCATGACGGCTTTTTCCTTTGCATCTTTCCTTGATTACTTTTTTAAATTTGGTCTATCCAAATGTCTAATGTTCTCTTCCTTAAAAAATATCTTCCCCTCAATGGAACTCCCGCCTTTCAAGAGTCACAGGACTAGGTATAACCACTTTTATTCCATTACTCTCCCTCTTTCAAGAGTCACAAAACTAGGTATAACCTCCTTTTCCAGTACTCTCCATTGAAGAGGTGATTGTGCTGCACTTAAATAAGGGCTTAGACTCTCTAAAAGCAGCATCCATACAAAGTACTTTTTGCATGGAGTGTGGTTACATTTGTAGCCTTTTGGGTTGAAGAGTACCTAACTGATGATTTTTGTGAAAATATATTTTCTTTATTATCTTGTCATGTAAATAATAATTATACAAATAAGTTTTTTATAAAGAGAACCTATACAGCTAGCCTGTATGAGAAAATATTATTTTATCCTTAATTACAAATAACTAACTAAGAAATAGAATAACCAACACTTTCCCTAAATTTGGTGCAAAAATATTATTATACCCAACTTGTAGACTTTGATATGGAAGGTTCGATTATTGAGTCCTTTTGTGAAAACATCAGCTAATTGTCTATCCTTCGTTACATGAAGTAAGTTCAAATACCATCAAATAATTTTTCTTTGATGAAGTGCTGATCAATTTCAATATGATTTATCCGGTCATGTTGAACAGGATTCCGAGTAATACCAATTGCAGCTTTGTTATCACAATACAATGATAGCCTATCTTTTTTAGTCAACTTCAACTTTGCTGGCAACTTCTACAACCATAACAGCTCACAAATACCTTGAGCCATTGTACACTAGATTTTGCAACTACACTCTGTTTCTTATTTCTCTAAGTGACTATGTTACCTCCCACAAATGTATAACAATCAAAGGTGGATCTTCTGTCATCAAGAGATCCAATCCGATCTGCATTTGTGAAGGATTCAATTCAAAGATGACCATTATTTTGAAAAAGATTTTTTCTTGAGGCTAGCTTTAAATACCACAAAATGCAAAAGATAGCCTGTTGATGAGATTCTTTAGGATCATGTATAAATTGACTCACCAAGCTAACTGCATAAGCAATGTCTGGTCTGGTGTGAGAGAGATAAGTCTACCAACCAATCTCTTATATCTGCCTTTATCAACTGATTTTTCAGTTATTTCTTATAGCTTATTGTTACTTTCAATGGGTGAGTCCGTTGGTTTGCATCTCAGTATACCAGTTTCGTCCAAAAGGTTCAGGATGTATTTTCTCTGAGAAATGAAGATTCCTTTGGTTGATCTGGTAACTTCAATTCCCAAGAAATATCATAACTTCACAATATATTTGATCTCAAATTCTTGAACTAAGAGTTTCTTTAGCCAAACCATTTGTTCTTTATCATCTCCTGTCATCACTATATCATCAACATAAACAACGAGAAGAGTGATTTTATCCTTACAGTGTCTCATGAAAGGGGTATGATCTGCGTTGCTTTGTTGATACCCAAAAGAGATTATGGCTTTGCTGAATCTATCAAACCAAGCTCTCAGAAATTTTTTCAATTCATACAATGCTTTCTTCAGTTTGCATACCTTTCCTTTAGTTCTTTTATTATCAAAATTAGGAGGAATTTCTATATAAACCTTTTCTTTCAAGTCTCCATGTAGGAATGCATTCTTCACATCAAAATGCTGCAAGTTTCAATCCAAGTTAGCTGCGCAGGATAGCAAGATTCTAATTGCGTTCATTTGGCAACAAGTGCAAATGTCTTGTGATAACTCCACAAATCTGAGTGAATCTTTTTGCCACCAATATGGCTTTGAATCTTTCAATTAAGCCATCAACTTTGTGTTTTATTGTAAACACCCACTTGCAGCCAATTAACTTCTTGCCTTGAGAATCAACTAGTTTTTAGGTTTCACTTTTGGAAAGAGCTTTAATTTCTTCTACCATAGCTTCTTTTCACTTTGGATCCGTGATAGCTTCCCTTCAATCATATGAAATAGATATAGAAGAAAGAGATAAAGCAAAGGTTTTATAGGAGAGAGATCGAATCATAAAAGATAAAGTTAGATATGGAATGTTCTGTACACAATCTAACCTATTTTCTATGAGCAATATGCATATCCAAATTATTAGTGGAATTAGAGTTCAAAAAAGACTGACCTGATTGACTAGGAGAAGCGAATTCTTGACATAGAGTTGGCTGCATGATTGCTTCTTCTGTTTTGTTTCTCCTCGAATATCTCATCAAATTGGATCTATCCAAACATCCAATATTTTTCCCTTGGATACTAGCCTCCTGATGAACTTGTTCTCTCACATAATTCTCCCCTAGGGTAAGGTTAGTCTCCTCCTACCTCACAGAACTCTCTCTTAGGGTAAGGTTATTAAGAGTTGTAATAGGAGGTACCGCTTCTTCTCTCTCAGTACTCTTCTCTAAAAGTCACATCAATACTGACAAAATACTTTCTCGATGGAGGATGGTAATACTTGTAACCCTTTTGTGTTGGAGAATATCCAATAAACACACGTCTAAGAGCCCTCGCGTCGAGTTTGCCAACATTCCTACTATGAACAAAACAAATACATCCAAACGCTTTAGGGGGAATAGTATAAGCATTTTTCCCTTACAATACTTCTAAGAGACTCTTAAAGTTGAGAGCTTTAAGAGGCATTCTATTGATAAGATAAGCAGTTGCAAAAATTGCATCCTCCCAATAAGGCTTTGGGAGATTCATAATAAATATAAGAGATCTAGCAACTTCCAATAGATATTTATTTTTCCTTTCAGCTATCTTATTTTAAGCACTAGGATAAGGGCAACTAGTTTAGTGAATTATCCCATTGTACTTCAAGTAAATACCAAATCTAGTATACATATATTCTGTATCATTATCTGTTCTCAAAACTTTTACTTTAGCATCAAATTGGGTACAAATCATCTTATGAAAAAGATTGGAAGCATGAAAAAACATCACTTTTTGCTTTTATTAGATACACCAAAGTCATTCTAGTGCAACAATCAATGAATGTAACAAACTACTGACTATCCGATAATGAAACATTTTTAGTAGGTTCCCAAACATCAGAATGAATGATAGTAAATGAAACAGAACTTCTATTATTACTCAAAGGATAAGAACTCCCAATGTGTTTAGCAAGTTCACAAGCATTACAAACCAAAGAATCAAACTTGGCATTCTTAAACAAGTTAGGATATAATTTTTCCAAGACAAAAAAGGATGGATGTCTTAACCGTCTATGCCATTGAATAATTTTTGTATTCATTTCATTACTCTCATCTAAAAATGTTTGCCTTTTACCAGAAGCTAGGCTACTACCATTATCTAAGATATATAAGCCATCTTGCACCCTATCGCTGCCAATCCTCTCTCTTGTTTTAAGGTATTGTAAAATACAATGTGTAGGAAAAAACTTCACAGTTAAGAAAATTAGTTATAGAACTAACAGATAGGAGATTAGAAGGAAATTGAGGTACATGAACAATAAAAAACAATTTAATGGTGGGAGTATAGTCAATAAAACATGTTTCAGATATCAAAGTAAGAGATCCATCTATTATTCGGATATTATCTTCATTTTTAGTTGGAGAATAGGAAATAAAATTTCTCGAAGGACCTGCCATGTGACTATTTGCACCAGAATCTATAATCCAAGTATTATGACTAGATGAAGAGGTAGTGGGATTTTTTCTTACATAAATTAACTGCCGTACTGTTTGTCAGAGTAGCCAAAAAATGCTAAGACAGTGAAAAGAAACAGAATCTGGAAGGAGAAATCGAGAAAAATAAAATTTCAAGAGTGATCGGAGAGATGTTGGTCAGAGTCACAAGAGGCCGGCGAATAGGTGCAGGTAAGATTCGATGACAAATGGTGGTCGGAGGAAGCTACACATGCTACACGCGTCGGCACGTGGAGGGAGGTGCCAAAATGCTTCGGCGGCTCATGTACTCGTGCGCTGGGTTTGATGGTGTCTGAATTTTCTGGATCGGCCAAACTTGGCCTAGGCTTTTCTTGGGTGAGGGCGGTGTTGTAAACAGAGGAACGAAATGTGTCCTCTTTACACTTGCCGAAAAAATGTCTACTGTAACTCTACTGTTGTCGAAAAAATGTCTACTGTAATCCTACTGCGGAAGGAAAAACTCAACATTCAAAAATGGAAGTGTGGCTCTGATAACATATAGATTTTGAGAAGTTATTATTCTCAATTGTACAGCTATTGTATAACTGTTGGGGAATAGCATACTTTTAGGGATTATTCTTTCCTATTTTAGCTCTAGTATACATGTATAAATCCCTATATATTTTTCATTAGAATTAAGTGAATAAACTCACTTTCATATGGTATCAGAGCCTAGTTGAGTTTTTGGATTTCTTCTGAGTTTTTTGTTTCTGGGTATCACTAACGTGATTTCTTTGGGTCACCTATCTGTGACTATTCTTTCTCACCGCCAACATAGGAAGGTTTGCCTCCATCAGTCTAGCCTCCCTATTTTTTTCGGTGACCATCGGAGCCGCGAGTGGACCTCACATGCCGCTCGAAGTTCACCGCCCGTCCTCACGCCCCAGCGAGTGAGAGAGCGTGCCTTGTCTGCTGGTCCACCGATTTCTTCTAGGAAGTCGCCTTGTTGGTTCCAATCAGATTCCGGTGGTTGCTTGAGGTGGTTTTCCCTCTTGGTGGTGGCTGGTCTCCTATGCAATTTTGAGGTTTTGGTCTCAATTTCTGTTTTCAAGGTTCTGCTCCTTTGTCTTGTTTTATTTCTCTGGTGATTTTTTGGGTAGTTTGGGTTATTTGTGTTGGGTATATTAAATCTTCTCTGGTGATTTTTTGGGTAGTTTGGGTTATTTGTGTTGGGTATATTAAATCTCCTTTGCTGCATTGTTTGTTAATTTTATTGCCTAAAGTTATTTGTGATTAGTTTAAATGGTTGAAAGTAGTGATAAAAAGACTGTTACCGAAATTATGTTCGGTTTGTCCAAAATTACGGATAAAAAACTAACTGGAAGTAACAATTATGCACTATGAAAAAGGACAATTCATAGATTTGTGCGAGTATAAATTTGGAGGACCATTTAACTAGTAATCCACCGCTCTATATTCAGATTCTGCACTCGATGAAACACAGGATTATTTGCAATATAGATAGCTGTTTGATTGTCACACCATAAGTTCATTGGTTTAGACCGAACAAACCCAATTTCTCCAAGCAAATGATGTAGCCATATAAGTTCACAGGTAGTCTGTGCCATAGCTCTATATTCGGATTCTGCACTCGATCGGGACACCACATTCTGTTTCTTACTCTTCCAAGAAACAAGATTACTCTCAACAAAGACACAATAACCGGTGGTAGAACGCCTGTCTGAAAGATCTCCTGCATAGTCTGCATCCGTGAAACCTTCTATAGTATGGTGACCATGATTTCGATATAAGATGCCACGTCCTGGTGCACCTTTTAAATATCTCAGAATATGTACAACAGCATCCCAGTGTGAGGTTCTAGGAGATGACATGAACTGACTAACAACACTTACTGGAAAAGCAATGTTAAGACGAGTGATAGTAAGGTAGTTCAATTTTCCCACAACCTTCCTATATTTTTCAGGATTCCCAAACAAATCTCCATCTTCAGCTTTACATTTGGTATCATAGGGGCATCACATGCTTTTGCCTCAATAAAACAAGCACTATCTAATAAATCCAGACAATATTTTCTTTGAAATAGATAGATCCCTTTCTGACTGCGAGAAACTTCAATCCCTAAGAAATATTTCAATGATCCTAAATCCTTGGTTTGAAAGTGAGTCCCAAGGAATGCTTTCAACCACGTAGTTCTAGCTTCATCACTTCCAGTTATCACTATATCATCCACATATACAACCAACAAAATGCACCCAGAAGTTGATGATGTAAAGAACACTGAGTGATCATATGCACTTCTCCATAGGCCAAACTCAATCAAAACTGTACTAAATCTCCCAAACCAGGCACGAGGAGGCTGTTTTAACCCGTACAAAGACTTTCTTAATTTGCACACCTTCCCTGACTCCCCCTGAGCAACAAAACCAGATGGTTGCTCCATGTAAATCTCTTCACTCAAATCCCCATGCAAGAATGCATTCTTCACATCAAGTTGATGAAATGGCCAACTGTAATTAGCAGCTAAGGAAATAAACAATCGAACAGATGAAAGTTTTGCAACTGGAGAAAAGGTCTCCGAATAATCCACTCCATATGTTTGTGCATATCCTTTAGCAACCAATCGAGCTTTCAATCTAGCAACAGAACCATCGGGATTCATCTTAACAGTAAACACCCACTTACAACCAATAGCCTTTTTCTCAGAGGGCAAAGGTAGAAGATCCCAAGTATGATTTTGCTCTAAGGCCATCATCTCTTCTTTCATTGCAGCTCGGCAACCATCATGAGCTAATGCTTCAGTAAGGGACGTTGGAACAGCAATAGAGTCTAAGGAGGCTACAAAAGACTTGGAGGAAGGTGATAAAGCATGATAAGACACAAAAGAAGAAACAGGGTAAGTACATGTGCGTTTACCTTTGCGAAGAGCAATAGGAAGGTCAAGGCTAGGATCTGGTGGTGGTGGAGGATCTGAAGAAGCAGGAGCAGGAGGTGTCTCGATAGAATGATGCACACGTCGAGAATAAACTTGATGAATAATAGGTTGAGAAGGAGGAGATACTACCTGTTCACTAACAGTATAAACAAGAAAATCATCCCCTGAATCACTAGAGGGCGAAGAAGAGGACACAGAGAAACCAAAGAAAGGTGTATGTTCAAAAAATGTAACATCAGCAGATACTAAATAACGACCCAAAGAAGGTGAGTAACAACGATACCCCTTTTGTTCACGCGAGTATCCCAGGAAGACACTTAAGAGATTTAGGATTAAGTTTTGAAAGCTGAGGTCGCATGTTTTGAACAAAGCAAGTACATCCAAAAATCCGAGGAGAAAGATGAAAAAGAGTAGATGAGGGAAAAAGAAGAGAATATGGAATCTGACCGTCAAGAACAGAAGAGGGCATTCTGTTGATTAGAAAACAGGCAGTAGAAACAGCATCTACCCAAAATATTTTAGGAACCTGCATATGAAACATTAGTGCCCGAGCAACCTCTAATAAATGACGGTTCTTCCGCTCAGCTACACCATTTTGCTGAGGGGTAACAATATAAGAAGACTGATGAATAATACCATGCTCAGAAAGATAAGATTTAAAGAATGAGAAACATATTCTTTAGCATTATCACTTCTCAAAATACAGATGGATTTGTTGAATTGAGTCTTAATTTCAGCATGAAAAGCACAAAATATAGTAAACAATTCTGATCGAGATTTCATAGGATAAAGCCAAGTAACCCGAGAATAATCATCAATAAATGTCACAAAATAATAAAAATCAAGTTTGGATGTAATAGGACATGGACCCCATACATCAGTATGAACTAAGTAAAAAGAATACTCAACACGTTTATTTAATATAGGAGAATAAGATATTCTATGGTGTTTAGCAAATTGACAAGCTTCACACTCTAAAGTAGATTCCCTTTTAAGACTAGGACACAGCTTTTGTAAAGTTGAAAGAGGAGGATGACCAAAACGACAATGAAGTTGCAAAAGAGAAGATGAACTTGTGCAAGCAATGGATCAAGGCACTGGTTGAGAAGTTGATTCAAGAGCATACAAGCCATTCACCAGACACCCTCTATCAAGAATCTGTTTCGTCCCAAGATCCTGAAAAAGACAATAATTGGGATAGAAAATAACACAACAGTTAAGATTTTGGGTAATTTGGCTAACAAATAACAAGTTAAAAGGAAAAGATGATAAATATAAAACAGATGACAATGGAAGAATATTTGTTGGGTTTGCTATCCCACACCCAATTACAGAAGCAGTAGATCCATTGGCTAACGTAACACAAGGTAAATTAGCAGTAAATTGAAAAGAAGAGAGAATACCTGTGTTGCTAGTCATATGATCAGTAGCACCTGAGTCAATAACCCAACTACGAGATAAGGTGGAAAGACATGCAGCAGGGTTACCTGTATTAGCCAGAGCTGAAGTCCCAAAAAATAACTGCTGTGAATCAAAAGTGACAGTTAAACGAGCATACTCATCCGCTGAAATGGTGACAGATGGTGAGGATGATTGTGGAAGCGGTAGGATGCCATCCTGAGTAGCTACATTTGCAAACCTCTTATTATTCATCTGACTTGAGTTCTTGGAGGGTTTCCCATGTAATTTCCAACAATTCTTTTTAATGTGCCCCTCAACTCCACAATAATGACATGTACGAGAATTGCTACTACTCCCAACAACAGAACTACCATTTTCACCTTTACCTCCGCAATTACCATTCGAAGCATTACCAACCAATGCCACCGTATCATTGGGTATCATACCGGAAGGCAAATCACCGTCTTTACAAACTCGAAGCAAACGAGCATAAACTTCAGTAAAAGAAGGAAGTGACTCACCAGTTAACAATTGTGTGCGTGCCACATCATATTCAGAACCCAATCCTACCAAGAAACACTGCACCACAATCTGCTTCTCTTGTTCTTGCATCTGTTTAACATCAGCAACAATAGGAAACATAGCCCGCTTTTCTTCAAAGGCTTGTTTCACTTCAGTATAATACTGGAACAGGGAGCGACCTTTTTGCTCCGCTCGATAAATCTTTAGTAACAAATCATGGACACGGGACATATTTTGTTTGCAGGCATACAAAAATTCTAGATATTCCCATAATTCTTTTACACTGTCACAATGATTCACAACATCATCAACAGCAGGATCTAAAGTATTCTGAATTTGATTAAACAACTTATAATCTTCCATTAACCATTTCTTCCGACTAACAGCATCATCTTTAGACGGTGGATTACTAGTTAAATGGTCCTTCAAGTCTACACTTGTCACAAATCTACGAATTGTTCTTTTCCATTGTGCATAATTGTTATTTCCAGTCAGTTTTCTATCCGTAATTTTAGACGAACCAAACATAATTTCAGTAACAGTCTTCTTATCACTATTCTCAGCCATTAAAACCCTTCACAAATAACTTTAGACAATAGAACCAATGCAGCAAAGAGATCAGTATATCTCACCAAGAAACAGTAGCAGCAAAAGACTTGAAGAACAGAACCCAAGAGGCAGGAACAGATATAAGAGAGAGCGCCCTTTAGAAGAGACCAGACGAGAAAACCGACCCTGCGAACTGGTCGGACACACTCAGGCAACGCTGGAGCTGGAACCGGAGGGCCGTCGGACAATCCACGCGCCGTCACTCGCCGGCGCGTGAGGAAGGCGTCAAACTTCGATCGGCGCGTGAGGTTCATGCGCAGCTCCAATGGTCGCCGGAAAAAGGTGAAATGGCCGGACTGACGGAGGCGCTCCTTCCTGTGGTGGCTGTGAGAAAAAACGGTCACCGGAAAATGACCTTAAGAATCAAATCTCAAAACCGAAAACCCAAAGGAGAAAGAAACCCGAAACCGACAAGAGGGAATCGCAACCCTCAAAAAAAAAAAAAGACCCAGAAACTCGACTAGGCTCTGATATCATGTGAAAGTGAGAAATAATTCTTATATCTTCCATTGAAAATATACAGGTATTTATATTGTTTACAAGAGTTGAATTAGGAAACAAATCCCTAATAATTTTCCTATAATTAAGCTAACAATCAATTCCTATAATTAAGCTAACAGCTGTACAAATCATAACAACATACAAATAAATTTTTATACAAAGAACCTATACAGTTAGCCTATATGAAAAAATATTATTCTATCATTAATTACAAACAACTAACTAACAAACAGAATAACAAACACTAACAAATGCACATCTAGAAACACTTGATTCTAACTTCCTAATATTTCTAGTATGGACAAAGCAGACACGAACACCTTTGGAGGAAAAATGTGAGAGTTTTTACCTTGTAGAATCTCTAGAGAACTTTTAAAGTCAAGATCCTTGATTGTTATTCTATTAATAAGATAAGCAATAGCAAGAATTGCCTTTCCCCGATCAAATTTTGGTATATTTATTGTAAACATAAGGGATTAAGCAACTTCCAACAAATGCATATTGTTTCTCTCAACAACATTTTTTGCACCGGTGTAAGGGCAACTAATTTGATATATTATCCCATTGGACTTGAAGATTTTTAAGAATAATAAAAATTTTGTTAGTTATTTTTTTCTTAATATTCTGAAAATGAACAAGTTGTATAAATAGAAAAATTTTATTGGTTCGTGAATTAGCAACCGATCCTGCTTTTTCAACTGGAGCAGTGTAAAGCATAGAACTTCTCCTGCTTTCTTTCTATTGGACGTAAGCGTATGTTTGAAATAAGGTAGACAGAGTTTCTTCCCAAGCATCTGAACCCTTATCTGAGCATACTTTACACTTAGACCAGCCAGAAAATCGTAAATGTGTTCTTCTCTATCAACTTCAGAAACTTAACTGCATTTTCAATTTGATTGAAAATCTTGATAATAATCCATTTCCTGCCATGAACCACTTAACTCAAAAAAATACTGAGACAATCATCTGTGCTTGCTTTGTGCCATGAATTTTGTTCCAAAGTTCAAATATTTATGCACCATTGCCCATTTGAGAGTGGGTCTGTGATGCAGCTTTATATATATATTAGCAGTGTTGAGAAGTAGATATGACCAAGAAATAGAGGGTTGCATAGAGTTAATGAGCCATAACATGACAAGAGAATTCTGGGATTTCCACTGATTTCTAGATGGGATCAGTTGTATTATATTTTCTTCTTTCTTTGGTAAGATATTCCTTTAGGCCTTAACTTCGACTAATAAAAGGCAAGACCTTGACCAAGCAAGATAATTATTTCCATTAAGCTTTAAATAATTTGCAAAGAGGTATTCACTAAGAGGGATTACTTGCTTCTTCTCCCATGTGTTTAAAACAGTAGCGACGAAGAGTAGGAAGTTTCAATAACATTGAGTAAATATGTACTTTTGAAGCAAAGGATGCTCAAAAAATCAGGGTTGCTTAATCTTCTGGTAGAAACAGAAACCCACAAAACAAGGGGCAGCCAGTTTACAAGATCACATATAAGGCTCAAAATACCCCCGGTAGACTCAAATTGAGAAATAAAGGACATACATGTGTTGTATAGAGTGGGTCGATTCCTCCAAAGTTGACTGGAAGAACTGTCTCCAGCTAACGCTCTTCCACACAACAGTGAGTGGAAAATGAGGCAGAATTTTGATTGGATGCGTGATCACTACACGTCTCCGGTGACCGGACTCTGGGTACAAGCTGAACTTCAGGTGGCAAACCCTTCTATGCTGGTGATGAGCTTAATGGACCACTGTAGAGTGATGATTAAAGATGGCAGCTCTACTCTAGGGTTAACATAAAGGAACAGACCTGAGTCTTTTTGGAACCAGGCTCTGATACCATGTAGAATTTCAAAGGGTAGATTTTATTAATTCCCACACGCACTTTACAGAAGAGGATTACAGGTGTTTATACACAAATACTATGACCTAAAGAAGGAAATACAGAATATACACAATAAATGCATAGTCTGAATACAATCTTTAGACAAGTGTACTGGACAAAAGACCCCTTTGATATAGCATTAGGAACTTTAAATGAAATGAACTCTTTTATTGTTATTTTGCAGGCCGGTATTGCCAAATTGGAAACATCTGTATCTTTTGTAGGTGATAAGCTGGAGCTAAAGATTTATGGTTTCAATGATAAGGTTCCTGTTCTTTTGTCCAAGGTTTTGGTGATAGCAAAATCCTTTTTGCCGGTCGATGATCGTTTTAAGGTATGTGTAATGTAACCAAATACTAATTTCACTTTTCAAGTGGATGATAGGCACTAATTTGATGTTTTATGTAGATGCAGACAGTCTTAAATAATGTTCCTTGTTCCTCCTTTTCTACTTTAAATGTAACAGATCATAAAAGAGGATATGGAGAGAGGTTTAAAGAATGCCAATATGAAGCCTTTGAGTCATTCATCATACTTGAGACTTCAAGTTCTTTGTAAGAGCTTCTATGATGTAGAGGAGAAGCTGCATGTCCTGAGTGACCTGTCTCTTGCTGATTTGAAGGCATTTATCCCTGAGCTTCGTTCGCAGGTAGAAAAATAAATACATTTTTGGATTTCATATCTTTCACTTTAAGAGTGGCATGTGCTTATTTGGCATATCATAAATGTCATACAATTATAGTTTTCATTTCTGTGTCAATAACATACAGCTTTACATTGAGGGCCTTTGTCATGGCAATTTGTTGGAAGAAGAAGCAATCAACTTATCAAATATATTCAAAAGCAACTTTTCTTTGGCACCACTACCGGTCAATATGAGGCATGAGGAGCACATACTCTGTCTCCCCCTTAGTTGCAACCTGGCTAGAGATGTCAAGGCAAAGAATGAGTCTGAAACGAACTCTGTAGTTGAGGTAGCTTTTGATTGTCTAACTTCCTACTTTCTATATAGTCTCTATTCTCTAACACTTTTTCTGCTTGTTCCCAAATTCCAATCATTAATTATTTTCTCTCTCTGTTTTCTGTTATATACTGCAGCTTTATTTCCAAATTGAGCAGGAAGGATTAAAATCAATAAAAATGAAGGCATTGATAGATCTTTTTGCTGAAATTGTGGAAGAACCACTTTTTAATCAGCTAAGGTGACTTTCTTCTGGGGCTGGAAAATTCGTAGTCCTTGTGATGACTATCTATATTCAAAGCATTTAAAATCTTTGTTGTTGAAAGCTGTACCTATCAGATACCTGCCCAAAAATAGAATTACAAGCTGGTTCTTGTTTTTGCTGCTTCCTTTTGGGGCATATGTAATGAAAGGTGCATTTATCTGCGTTTCCTTGGATGGTAATAAAAACAGTACATAAGATGTATGAATTATGTATCCTTGTTTACCTACTTATGAATGGCATCAAGATCTATTAAGAACCTACTCTGACTTGATAGTTTATCATTTCATTCTTTCTGAAACTATTTCATCTGTTTTGGAATACAGGACTAAGGAGCAGCTTGGTTATGTTGTTGAGAGTAGCCCACGAGTAACATATCGTGTTTATGGGTTTTGTGTCTGTGTTCAATCTTCCAAGTACTCCCCAGTATATTTGCAGGGAAGAATAGACAACTTCATAGATAGCCTTGAAGAGTTGTTGGTATGCATCCAATTCATAATTTTATGCTTAAGAGTATTTCTAGTTTTTATGATACTAAGGGTTGCAGTTGCCCATTTATGATTATTCCAGCTGTCTCCAAATAATGTAACTTTGCCTTGTTTAGTAGGGGGTAAGTAGACTCAGGAAGTAGAACTTCTCGACAAGTACAAAAACTTGTGTATTTGGTTGTAGTATCAGAGCGAGGTCATTAGCAAATCCAAACATAATTTGAGATGAGAGATGTATTAGCTAGATTTATCTAATGGTAACCTTCCTTGCCCTGCATTCTACTATTTATTGATAGGGACTTTACAAGGGCAGGAGGTAGCTTGTTGCTTACAAACCTCCCATGTCTTAATCTTCAAACCCATGGTATGAGTACAATAGTCCCAGTTCACGAAGCCTTGCCTTTCCGTGATTAAAGAGTAGAATAGCATATTTCATGTCCATTGGAGAGTAACGTTACTAAAGGGCAGTTATTTAGTTTTCTTGGCTAAGTAGGTTTATCTGGCAAAATTTTCATTATTTTCATAATTAAAGTAAGAGAATGAAATAGATATACCTTTTCCTTTATATCAGCAAACCAAGAACCATTTTATTTAGTAAAATTTCAATTATAATTTAATATTCTCAGTATATCTAATTTTCCATTTTCTTTTGAAATATATAGCATCTGGATGAAAGTGTTGAGCTAGAAATATTGTTTTGTATTTCCTTATTTTGGAATTTTGAATTAATTGAAAGCACACCATAGCGTTATCATTAGTCTCATAATTCTCATGACATGAACTTCACAGAAAATGCTATATATCTGGTCATTGTAATGAGGCATCCCTGTACTTATTACTAAATTTTTTCAGCATGTAAAGTTATGTTTATTGAGTAAAATTAATTTTAGTTTGTATTTTGGTAAGCTTCTATCAACACACTTTTGGTGGCACTTCCATTTGTTTCTGATATGGTAATCTGACAAGAGCTTTTCCTTGAAAAGCTGTGCAAATAAACACAGGCCATGCTTTTTTCTTAGTTGTCAGGTGGGAATGTAACCAAATTCTGCTGATGGTAACTACATTGAGGCGAATTAAATTCATGGAATTTATACTTGAATAAGTTGGAAATTATTTAGTACATTGAATGAATTCAGTGATCATGGATTAATTGAGCCTGTCCCTGTTAGTGGTACGTCTTTTCATTCCCACATATATATGCTCTCTTTGGGTGGAAAACAAGGAATGACATTAGTTATATGGAAAGAAAGTAGACTAGTTAAAAATAATGAAGAGGAAAGATGAATGGACATTTGGTTTTGAGTGGTACGCTTTAACCTCAAATTTTGTCAACTTTCTTTGGTAATATATATATATATATATATATATATATATATATATATATATATATATATATATATATATATATATATATATATATATATATATATATATATTGGATGATTTAGCCTTAATTATAATTGAGGGCCTTTTATGTTTGAGCTCCCTTTCAGCACTTGGGTTGCAATGTGGTTCCATACTTTTGTGTTGTCATTTATTTTCAGCTTTTAATATTTATTACTTCGAGAATACTTATTTTACTCCCACTAAAAAACTCATGGATGTATATGTTTGCATTGCAGGAAGGGCTTGACAAAACAACTTTTGAGAACTACAAAAGTGGGTTGATGGCTAAGCTATTAGAGAAGGATCCTTCCTTGCAGTATGAAACCAATCGGCTCTGGAATCAGATTACTGATAGAAGGTATTATTATGTATGCCTTTTAACTTGATGTCAACGGTAATTGTCCAAATCAGCAGGTACCGCAGTTATCAAATTGCTAGCATGGAAATCATTGCTAACCCTGGAATATATTGAATCATCTCAACATGAGGCCTATTTAAATGTCTTAACCATGGAATATATGTATTCTTTTGATGTCATGAACCCACGTGCAATTGTTATTACATTTGTAATCCTTCGAATCTCGTGATATTTAGGTACATGTTTGATTTCTCTCAAAAGGAAGCCGAAGAACTGAAAAGCATTCACAAGCGCGACATTGTGGACTGGTATAAAATATATTTGCAACAACCATCTCCAAAGTGTAGAAGGCTTGTAGTTCGGGTGTGGGGTTGCAACACTGACTTGAAAGAATTCAAAACAGCTCGAGATTCCGAGCAGGTAATAGAAGATGTCTCTGCCTTTAAGATATCAGCTGAATTCTATCCAAGCCTTTGCTAAATTTAGGATTTTCCGCAAGCAAACAAAAAACACCTTAGAGGCCTTAATTGCCATAGCTGATGGCTGGTGGAATTTTGGATTGAAATTCTATAGGATACTAACAAAGCATGTGAACAGCTAGATTATCTTCAGTTCTATACTGCTTTTGTTGAATTAGGGTACATTTGTTACCAGACTGGATGGGATTAAAATTTTAACCTCTATTAGGTGCATACTGGGTTCGACCTAAATATTTTTATGTCTAATATGGCTCTCAACAAACTCCTTGGGCTGTACAAAAAGCACGTTTTTGGATCACTTGTGTGTATTTTTCTTTTTTATTGAATCCTCAAGTTATTATTCAATTGTGTTACATTTTAAAGTTTTTATTTTAACATTGTTTAAATAAGAATTTAATAAATAAAAAAGGGGAGTTCGGGATATAAATAAAATAAAATAAAAAGAAAAAGCTCCCAACTTTTGGACTAATTTACAATTAAAATTTTATCATTTAAGACATAATAATTGGATTCATAAAAAGTTAAGATCATTTCAATTGAAACCCCCTCTGCATAATCGGTAAAACTGGCAGGAGTCAATTTTTTATTCAAATTGGATAATTTTCTTTTAAGTTTTTCTGATTAAAAATAAAATTACAATTAATATGTATATCATCATCATCATCAGAAAAAGGAAATTATAATATAATTTAATGTAATATAATTCTACCTTAAAACGCATAAAAAAAGAACATTTTCTATCTTAAGTTATGCATTTATTTAAAAAAAAAAAGGATAGAATTCTAGGTTGTTTTATGTAGTTTTTATTATTTCATTTGGTTGTCAATTTTGTTAAAGCAATTTAATTTATATGCCGAGCATGTAAAGAGGATATTTCACAGAAATTTACCAATTACTATTTTAATACACATTCGTTGACGTCTCATTTCAAATTTAGCCATACCAAGAGAAAATATATATATATATATATATATTATAATCCAAGCTCAAAAAACTTTTGAATTTGTTCAAACAACAATAGAGAAATTAATAACGGCATCTTTGTAAAACTAATATTATATGATGGAGAATATAATTAATTAACATCCCATCCCATTTGTGATTTAAATGGGAGAATATAATCCAAGCTCAAAAAACTCTTATGTATGTCATGAGCTCTCATAAAAGGTTGGATTTAAATATTAAAAATGATCTAATTTTAGTTAAAATTATAGTATGCGGTAAATTATGGTTTTATGTATGCAGTGTGATATTCTGAATTATATAATTTTTAACTTTGTAATGGACAAAATTAGAAAAAAAAAATTATGTTTTAATATAAAATATTTATAGTTTCCAAATTTATGGATATCAACGTAGAAGATTAAAAACTACAAGTCAAATGATTTCATCAAACAATGGATTCAACATGATTGATTAATTTTGGCTAATTAAGTTTTCAAAAAAAAAAAATTTGCTAATTAATATTTAGGATTTTCCCTAATATATAGATGCTTCCGACTTAAAGGGATTAAAAAGTTTTAAGCAAATTTAATACATCTGATGGATGATTATTTCAAAACATATTAATGAATCTTTTGTTAATAATGTTTTCTTTTGTTAATAATGTTTTTGATAAACATCAAAACTCCAAAGGAAAGAAGACTTTTTGATAAATATTATATTGATAAACATCAAAAGCAGACAAGACTTTTCAAGGGAAAGAAGACGTTTTTTGTTGTTTTTTTTGTCAGAATATTAATAGTAAATGTCTGCATTGTTTAGTTGTCCTCTACACAAGAGCACTGATTGATTAAATTGACATGTATACCTATTCAATTTATTGAAAAAGTCAATTTTAATATGATAACATTTTAATTTTTTTAATCGAAAAAATTATAGATTCATTAAATTAAAATAAATTTAATGTATCAAATTGGAATGTGTGCTATTTTTTAAAAGATGATTTAATATATCAAATCTATTGAGTATGTTAAATACACATTGGATAAAAATATAAAAATAAAATTTATATTTTTAAAAATAATTTGATAATTAATATAGATTATTGGATAAAAAATATAAAAATATAAATTTTTATTCAATGATTCTTCTTTCCTTATATACATTATCTTTGATATGCCAAATTATATAATATTTCTTTTCAAAAAAAAAGTACTGGATAATACATAAAAACATACTTATAGTTGGCAAAAATTTTAGTTACATATCTTAATTTTATAAATAAAGTTTTAAATATCTAAACTTGGCAAAAATATTCACCACTTGAATTTGGCAATAAGCACACATTATCTCTTAATATTAAGAAAATATCTAAGTATTATCCCAAATTTGATACATTTTTAATTAACATAAGAGTGATATAATAGTTTGGAGCGGTTGATTATGTGTATTTTGCATGAATAGTCAAGCTTGACATAATAGTTATAGATAGGATGGAATCTTCCTTCTTTTCAACCATACGTACGTGATGCCAACTTCTCCTACGTGGGTCCCAACAGCCATTTCCACTAGTTGATGGCTGTAACTGTTAGCCTAATCAAAATAAGAGGTTTGCCCTTGCTCACTCTTTTTTTTTTTGTTCATTTTTCTTTTAATTGCTTGTTTTATTTGACCATTTTCACTATTTATCATAAAATTAATTTTGGTTTCATTATTTTTTTAAAAGCTGATGTTGTAACTAAGTGATAGCATGGAGTAAGAGTTGATAAACTCTATACACTTCTACTCCATTTGGTATAATTGTGGAGTGCAATTGATAGTTGTTTCTGATGACATTTGAATTTTAGAGATGTCTAATAGCTAATAGCATCTTTGTACCAATCAACTACTTTAAATATGTGTTTGATAGTTTCTTTTTAAATTAGCTGTGTATAGTTGATCTTTGTTTCAATCAACTATTGTTTCAAATACTCTATTTTGAAATTTTTTCTCATCAATTGATAACCGATTCACTTTTATTTTTTGTATTTAGACTATAATGTTCTTTTAGCATAATACATAATTTACACTCCAAAATTGGCAAAAAAAAAAAAATCTTAACATCTAAATTTTTTAATATCTTATTAGACACCCTAACTTGACAAAGTTGTACCTACCGCCACCACTACAAAAAAAACTATTATAATTTGCGATTAAAACTATCGATGGCTTAATTTTCATCGTAAATTTGCAAAAGTTAACTATCCTCAAGCGTAATGTACTTGTGCCATGAGCGTGTCAATGGGATAGTTAGAGTGCATAATCGATTTTTTTTTTTTGCTAAATTTAAGGTGCGGGGACACTCATGTCACATGCACATCACGCTTGAGGATAGTTTATTTTTGGAATAAATGTGATTTTTACCATTTAATTTAACACTTTATTTTTTCTACTGCTGTCGGACCTATCAATATCCCCTAATTCATTTTTTTTCATTTGTTTTCCCCCTTGTTTTCATTTTTTACACTTCCATCTCTTGTGACCCCCCTTCCTACTTCACACACCTTTTCCCTCTTGCATTTTCGCATCATACAACATCAAGTAAGTCATTGTTCATTCATTTTTACTATCAATCTTTGCCTTATTACTTTAAATGGATATGTTTTTACATTTTTCGTCATCTACTACATGTATGTTTAACTTAGATGATTATTCATCATTTTTTTCTTAAATGTTTGAGGTTTGGGAATGATTCAAAGTGCAAAATTTGAAGTTTTTGGCTTAGATTTCAAATGCATGCTCCATGTTCAATAAAATGCCTCATGTGAATATGTGTACACATTTCAATTTAGTTCTTGTTATATATTGAATTTGTTGAACTTATGAACTAATTTAAGTAGGTTGTGCTACTCTTTATCATGTGCTACACATTTCCCTCTCTTAGTTTTTGATGTTACATTGATATATGCAAGATTTAATAATCTGTTGTTTTCTAATTTGTACAAGATGCCTGTAAAGACTACCCTAATCCTTCGGATACTTAACCTCATACATACCACTTTATGCATAATTGAATATACACTAGACCATTGTACAATTGCTATTGTGGCTTTCAAGATTCACGTACATACATTATTACATTGCTATAGTCCACATAAAAGGAAAGACTTGGTAAATTTACATTGATACCATACTATTCTTCACAATACAATTTACTTAGTACATTACAACATTTATGATGACAAAAGAAAAATACAAACTCCCTACTTTATATCTTACTGTCTCTGATATTGGCCTTGCTGTTGCAGACCTCGTCCCTGGAAATATCCAAGCTTTATGTACTTACACGAATTAACATCCGTGCTAAGTTATACAACTTAGTGGGGAACATAAACTATGATGACGAATCCTCACAGAAGCCATCAATAATATACACACATATGAGTATACCATTTGACATATAGTAAGTAAATATCCACAACAAATTATGTGATCATAATATAGCAAAATTCTATGCATCTCATTCTATCCTACACAGTTATTATATCCTAAAAAATCTCTAATCATTTTGGTTTATCTTACGCTATGCCATTTTACTACTTAATAAAGTACTTATTTAGTATATAGGATCATATAAGCTAAACTGGCAGCTAAATACTAACTTAGTTGTTCTTAAGTAATTAAACTTGATTATTTAGTTTGCTAAGCATCTTATCCTACTAACATGAGTCTATTATCCTAAATACCATGTACATTTATTGACAGTTTTGGTTTGTTTATCACTATTGAGTCAATTCTATATTTCTTACCTACTTGCTAATTTGCTAATGCATTAACATGTAACTTATACTTAACCATTAAAATTAACTATATGTATGTATGTATGTATGTATAAATTATAAGCTATTGTTTGAAAGGTTCATCCTTACCATGATTGTTTAAATATTAGATTAAACATGATTCGTGAATTGGTTATTCAATATTGAACAAGTAACATGTAACCTCAAAGAATATATGCCTTTGAAATATAACCACTGATAAACCATTAAGTAATCATATATATGTATATATATGTGTGTTTATACTATCAAAGTAATATGAAGATAAGTATGTTATACTATTATAATTATTTCATGAATAAGAATATATATGTTAATGCACTAGAATACAAGAATTGAATGATGACATATGAATGAATATGCATATGATTCTTTATTCCTAGTTATGCTCATGCATATGAGTTACAGATAAATAAGACATGAAAGGGAAGAGTAAAGAGATTAAATTAAAGAACTATATTTACCTGCATCTATGTCTAGGTTGTGGATAGATAGGCATCCTATATGGGTATATTGTAGCTGCTATCTGGTTGACACTCAAGCACCAACAAAAGGTCGGTTGGAAAAGAGCCTACATATAATGAGTCTAACAAGTACGCTGATGTAGTGGTACTTGAATGGGTATCAAAGGAAAAGGAACGTGCCTATCGAGCATTGTCCAATGCAAAGTTTACTCCGAAAAGGTACTTGGACATGGACGTGGTTAAGGATCGATGTGGGGTTGGGGGCTCAAGTAAAATAGCTAATTGATAATGTTTATGGAATCGATTCTTTAAGAGACGAGGAACCATATATTTGAATGTGCATGTTGATTTTTTATACAAAGCCATGGTAAGGGTGGATAAGGAAAACCTTGAAGACCAAGGCAAGATCACGTTTATACTTTAAGGAAACAAATATGAGATCTCTTTTAATGAAATGAACACTTATTAAGGTTTCCTTTACTTTGGTGTTTGATACTTTTCCAATAAGGATCTAAACATATTACGGAATCTTGTCTCTGACCTAAATTTTCATACTAGCTTTGAGATGAGCAAGACTAAAGCACAACTGATGAAGTCATTGTTAGAGAGTATGCCCTAAAGCCCATGTAATAGGGATATTTTTCATATGTACGAATTTATATTCTTAATAAAAGGCATCATTCATTTATTAATGCTATGTTTAAATACATGAGTTTGTAAATCTTAAATTTATAAATGAAGTCCTAGATATTATAAACATAGTGCAAAGGCAATCATGAAAGTGTTCATAATATGAGATGTCTATTGCATGCAAATGCATTAATATCTGAATATCCCTAGTCATAGAATTAACAAGATAAGGATATTGTTAATTCGGACAGACTAACACATGTTATGCTTCTTGAATGGTTCAAGCAGTGGTTCTCATAACTGTGATTATGAAAGATAATCAAAGCTAACATGTGGATGCTTGTTAGAAGAACAAGTTTATTGGAGACCTACATAGAGAATCCTCACATGGATATTAAATCTATGTCAGTGAGAAATCTCTTCATAGCGGTTGTGCAAGTATCCTTAGATTTGAGATCACCAAAGTTATCTTAAGTAGCAAGTGGTATACTTTGACTCCATAACTGATTACTTCCAACTGGGAGTGAACATAGTTAAGAGATTAGGTATATCATTACCTACTTGAAGATAGTTGAGTGATTGACATAAGATTCACCATCCCATATTTAATAAGGGAAGTTATCTCGCATGATTCTATAATTGCCTTGTTCAGAGAATCTCTGGCCAGAGTAATATGCCAAGATGGATAGAGATCCATGAAGGGCATTTTAGGAACAATAGTTAAATTAATAGAACATACATAATTAGATTTATATGAGTTGACAGAAATCCATACTCAGAATCTAATTGAGATAAGAGTGGTGAAAGGAGTAATTGCACGGTAACTATTTCTATGGAATGGTATAGTCAAACCAGTTGACTTTTCTGATATTTGGATAGTCATCATGCCTAGCTAGAGGCCAATCATGACTTGTATAATGATGTATCAAGAATATCAATAGGGATTGATAAAATATTTAAAGGAGTTTAAGTCATGTGAGTTTTGAATAGAAATCACAATTACATATTATACTGCCAATATGGACAGGAACCCAATAGGTCACACACATATAGAGAAAAGGATAAAATGGTAAAATGACAAGGATAATAATATTTGATATTATTATAAGGGTAGAGAATTGAATAAGATAATAATTAATTATGATCAAGTAAAATTGTTCGCAGAACTTTTGAGAAATATTCTGTAAAATTGGACCTAATTGAAATAATGTATTTCATGATTAATTATTATTGTCCTATAAGTGTTATAGAACTACTATAAATGTTATATGACTGATATAATAATTAATAGGTTCATTAAATGAATTATAAAGGGGCCAGAGGAATGAAATTGGTGCAGAAGCCCTCCAAAAGAGGGTCACATGCCAACTCCATACGGAAGGCCTTAATGGCCAATTTCATGGATTAAATTAATTTATATATGTTACATAAGTATTATGGAACCTACATATTTAATTTGGTTGTATTTGGAATCCATTTGGGTAGTTAAATCCTATTAATTGCACAAATGACCTATTTTGTGGGTTTTGTGCAGTCTTTTATAAAAAGGTTTAATTAGGATTTAATTAAGCCCAAATGATTATAATTAATTCCAGAGATCCAATTAATAATTCTCCAGGAATTTTAAAGAGCCCAATCTCATATGAAGTTGGAATTTTAACCTGACTATAAAAGTCCAACTAATGAGAAATTAGGGTTAAGTGGTTAAACACATAAGAAAGTCTTATTCTTCTATTCTCTCTCTCCCTTTTGCGCCAATCCCTTGCTAGCTCTAGGGTTTTTCGGCCATTCCTTGTTCTACACCAATTTGTTGGTTCAATTTATCATTCTCTAGTGTGGATTACTCATTGGAGGTGTTTGATTTTGGACACTGTAGTTTGCGATAATCTGGTGCGAAGTAAAAGCAACTGTTCAACAAAAATTAAATGTGACTTTCTTATTCTTATTAATATGAATATTGTACATTCATGGCGAGATCAGTAATATTGGTTAAAAAATTTTAAATTCCGCTTATGTATGAGATGCATGTAATCGATAAATTCCAACATGGTATCAAAACCTCGGTTTTGACATGGATATACAATTCTATATTTTTCTGCGAAATAAGTTTTGTTTTATTTTGAGTTATCTAATTCATGAACTTTAAAATATCATATTTAATTGTTCATGAATGAGAAATATTGATTTATGATTGTATGTGTGATCAAATAAATTTAATGGAAACAAAAATGAAACTTTTGAAAAAAAAGTAACTAGGGTTTTAAGTGAAACCCATTAGGGTTTTGCGTGAAACCCATATAGAATTAGGGGCTGTTCTAATTTAATTTCTCATGGATCCATTAAAACATCATTTAGATGATATTTTATGTTTTTAATATATGATATTAAGCCGTAGGATCGAATGAAATTAAGATCGAACAAGTTTTGCATGAAAACTAGTTTAGTTGAAAAGTTCAATAAATTGGTGTTCTTCGTGTGTTCTTGGTTAGAACGATTTTTAATCTTATAAATCTGAAATATATGATATATTAAAGTGTTTTTAATTAATTGGATTAATTAAAATGGGCCTTAAATTAATTTAATTAATTTTAATTCATTAAAACCACTTAATGGACTTAATTATGTTTACGGACTTGATTTAAATTAGTGAATGACTTGGTGGGCCCAAGGAGCTGATTTAAATTAAAAATTATAAACATTAATTAAGTTTATTAATGGGTTTTAAGGGCTGGAGTGGGTTTGCCTCATTTTAAAGGCCCAAATGTTCCAAAAGACATAAAACTAGTTTGTGCGTGAACACATTTAGGGTTTCCTTTGGTGGGTTTCGGCCTACCCTTGATTATAAGTCCAAAAATTGATTCTTTTAATTATTTAATTTGATTAATTAATTAAATAATTAGTTATTAATTAATTAATAATCAATTGGATTGATTATTAAGGTAAAAACACATGCATGCAAAAAGGTTTCCTAAAATAAAAGTTTTCAAAATGGAAAAAGTTTCCTAATTTGATCACATCATTAAAATAACTCAAAAGATTGTTTCAAAAGTTGAAACAAATTTAGTAATCCATTTCTTTATACATTAGAAAGGCATATAAAGGTGTATGATTGGCATGATGGATAGTTATGGACAAAGCCCAATGTGATTGAGCATTATGCTTGTTTTGGCCCAATGAGGACTTTCATATCCCGACCACTTATTTTTTATTTGTATTTCTTTTCAAGTTGTAATATGTAATTAGATTACTTAGATTAGAATTAGAAATAGAGATGGAGACCACTATCAAGGAGCAAGATGGGCCGGATGGAGATCCAACAAGCTTGAAGATAATGTAATTATTTTTCTTGTTTGAATCATGCATACTACCTAGGTGTGACCTTTTGATTTCCCTCTTGGCTTGGGGAAATTAATGTAGTGAAGTCCATAACTATACCATATTTGTATGCTTATATTTATGTGATAGATATAGGATACATACTAATGTATGCCAACCATGTATGATGAGACTTAACTAACTAAAACCCTCAAACAAATACTAAGGTATATAAGCCTTCCATTAATTTGAGGAGAACCAGAGTTCTTTATAGTTGGGTTGTTGACCACAGTCAAGCTCACATTATATCGAATATGTTCAAATCTAATTAAATGGGTCATCTTAGCTAGCCCATTAGCTTGTTGACCACAGTCAAGGATAATGGTTCTAGAGGCAAGATTAGGAAATGCATATACGATATGCATGCATCAAGAGTTTATAACCTAATGATCCAATAGTTGTGTAGAGACACAATTGGTATATAGATACCTACCTTTCAACGGTATGAAATTTGGCTTGTTGACCACAGTCAATGTCAAATTACATATCAAGGATTGGATATTGGCCCACTAAGAAAACCATCGGGTTTTCTCGGATTATATAGTGAGGGCTATTAATTCGCAATAAAATAGTGGGAGTAAAATGGATTAATTAAAGACCTTATTAATGCATACATATATATGAACATACTCTTATATCTTTTCTTTTTGACATCTAGGTCATCATCATAAGCACATCAAACATTAATATACGATCAATCTTGGATAACAAGCTGGTTAGCAGTAACTATTCTGACTGGATCAGGCAAGTGAGAATTGTTCTCAGAGTTGAAAAGATCCACTATGTCTTGGATAAAGATCCACCACCACTTCCATCAGATGATGTCGTTGATGAGATCAAAGGCATTTATCGAAAATACATGAAGGATAGTGAAGCAGCAGCATGTCTGATGCTGGGTGCTATGTCCTTGGAGCTTCAGAAGCAACATGAGATGATGGATGTTAGAACCATCGTTTTGCATCTAGAGGAGCTATATTCTTCTTAGGCTAGAACTGAGCAATATAAGATTGCTCGAGCTCTATTTAGATGCAAAATGATGGAAGGCACTTCAGCTGCTACTCATACATTGAAGATGTATGGGTATATTGAGCATTTGAGTAGACTTGGCTATGTTATGGATAATGATCTATACATAGATTTAATCTTGTACTCGTTGGCTCCAAGTTATGCACCTTTCGTGCTTAACTTCAACATGAACAAGATCCAAGTATCCATTCCTGAGTTAATCAATATGCTCAAGACAGTTGATGGATCATTTAAGAAGGATCCAAAAAGTGTCATGGTTGTCACTTCTGCTAAAGGCAAGAAGCAGAAAAAGAAGATAATCAAGGCGCAGCCAAAGAATGGTGGGATCTCCAAAAAGAAGGTTGCCAAGAAAGAGAATCCCAAAGGAACTTGCTTCCATTGTGAAAAGGATGGTCATTGGAAGCGTAACTGCAAGGCCTATCTAGATTCTCTCAAGAAGAAGAAGCAAGCTGATGCTTCTACTTCAGGTATTTATATGATTAAAATTAATACTTATTCTATTGCTTCAAAACAATCTTAGGTATCAGATACCGGATGTGGATCTCACTTATATAATGATCTACAGGGGCTTAGAAGCTTTAGAAGAGTTGGAAAGGCAGAGATATGTTTGCAGTCAGCTACTGGACAAAACATCTCTACAATAGTTGTGGAGACTTACTATTTGCCTCTTCCTAGTGGATTAGTACTGGAATTAAATAATTGTTATTATGTTCCAACTTTGTCCAAAAGTATTATTTCTTTCAGTTGTTTGATAAACGATTATGATATTTCTTTAAAGGACAAGTGTTGTTACATTTTTAAGAACAATATGTTTTATGCAAAAACTATCATTGAGAATGGTATATTTTTTCTTGATTTAATTAAAGAAGTACATAATGTGGATACCAAGAGAATGAAATATGATAATCTAAATACCTCATACCTCTGGCATTGTCGTTTAGGCAATATAAGTAATAAACGCATGACCAAATTGCACAAGTCAGGTGATTTGGGATCATTTGATTATGAATCATTTGATACATGTGAATCTTGTTTATTGGAAAAAATGACAAAAGCTCCCTTTATTGGTAAAGGAGAATGAGCTACAATGATTTTGGACTTAATACATTCAGATGTATGTGGTCTAATGACTACACATGCCAGAGGAGGTTACTCCTACTTCATTACTTTCATAAATGATTATTCCAAGTTTGGATACATCTATCTAATGAAATATAAATCAGAAGCATTTGAAAAGTTCAAAGAATTCAGAAATGAAGTAGAGAAATAACTTGGCAAAAGTATCAAAACACTTAAATCAGATCGAGGTGGAGAATACTTAAGCCAAGAGTTTCAGGATTATCTTAGAGATAATGGGACTTGATCTTAATGGACTCCACCATATACACCACAACACAATGGTGTATCTGAAAGGAGAAATTGAAAACTATTAGATATGGTTTGATCAATGATGAGACGAGCGGACTTGCCTAAGTCCTTTTGGGGATATGCACTAGAAACTGTTGTTTGTGTGTTAAACAGAGTTCCTAGTAAATCGGTTAATGTTACTCCATATGAGATGTAGAATAACAAGAAACCCACGCTTTCTCATATGAAAGTATGGGGTTGTCCTGCTTATGTGAAGAGGACAATGTCAGACAAACTGGATATTAAGTTTGACAAATATTTATTTGTGGGATATCCAAAAGAAACGTTTGGATATTATTTCTATCATCCCTTAGAACAAAAGGTGTTTGTTTCAAGGCATGTTGTCTTTTTGGAAAGAGAATTTCTCCTACGAGAGGACAGTTGGTGTAAAATTGAACTTGATGAAGTTTAAGACCCACAAATAGAAGATGATCAACCGATTGAACCCGAAACTAGATTTCATAATGATGAGATTGCAGTTGAACCTAATTATACACAAAATCCTAGAAGATCTACTAGGATGCATTCTATCCTTGTGAGATATGAATTTCACATTGATTTGGATAGAGGCATAACTGTAGTAGAGGACAATGAGCCTACAAGCTATCAAGAAGTTTTGAACAATTCAGAACGTGATTTATGGCTTAAAGCTATACAGTCTGAAATGGACTCCATGTATGAGAATAAAGTATGGACTTTAACTCAACCACCTGAAGGGATAAAACCTATAGGGTGTAAATAGGTCTTCAAAAAGAAGACTGACATGGAAGATAATATAGTTACCTATAAAGCTCACTTAGTAGCAAAAGGTTATCGTCAAAAAGAAGGTATTGACTATGACGAAACTTTTTCTCCTGTAGCGATGCTTAAGTCTATAAGAATAATTTTAGCCATTGCAGCTCATTATGATTATGAGATTTGGCAAATGAATGTGAAGACAACTTTCCTTAATGGAAATCTTATTGAGGATGTGTATATGACACAACCAGAAGGGTTCACATCATGAAATGGCGAAAATGTATGCAAGCTTCAAAGATCCATTTATGGATTGAAGCAAGCCTCTAAGAGCTAGAACATACGATTCAATGAGACAATCAAAGAGTTTGGTTTCTCACAGAATAAAGATGAACCTTGTGTGTATAAAAGGGTTAGTGAGAGTGCAATTATCTTCCTAGTTCTATATGTAGATGACATATTGATCATGGGAAATGACATTTCTCTTCTCTAATCTGTTAAAATATGGTTATCCAAGCAATTCTCCATGAAAGACCTTGGAGAAGCATCCTATATTCTGGGAATAAGGATCTATAGAGATAGATCCAATAGGTTTCTAGGTCTTTCTCAAAGTACATATATAGATAAAGTATTGAAGAGGTTCAATATGGATCTCTCTAAGAAAGGGTTTATACCCATGGTGCATGGGAAACACCTTTCTAAGTCTATGTGTCTGCAGATACTAGAGGATAGAGAGCATGAATAGAATACCATATGCATCTGCAATTGGTTCTATCATGTATGCTATGTTATGTACACGTCCAGATGTAGCATTTGCTTTGAGTGTCACAAGCAGATTCCAATCCAATTTTGGAGAGGAACACTGGGCAGCTGTCAAGAATATCCTTAAGTACTTGAGAAGGACTAAGGATATATTCTTGGTATATGGAGATGGCAGTTTGGAAGTAAATGGGTATACAGATGCCAGCTTCCAATCTGACAAAGATGATTGTAAATCACAGTCTGGTTATGTGTTCATAATGGGAGGAGGAGCAGTTAGTTGGAAAGGTTCCAAACAAGAAACAATTATTGATTCCACGACGAAAGCTGAGTACATTGCTGCTTCAGAAGCAGCCAAAGAAGCAGTCTGGATCAAAAAGTTCATAACTGAACTAGGAGTGGTGCCTAGCATTGTTGATTTGATTCCTTTATATTGTGACAACAATGGAGCCATTGTGCAAGCAAAGGAACCACGGTCTTATCAGCGATCCAAGCATGTTCTCAGATGCTACCATCTCATAAGGGAAACAGTAGCTAGAAATGATGTGAAAATAGAAAGGGTTCCCATATATGACAATGTGGCAGATCCCCTCACTAGAGCACTTTCCCAGATTAAGCATGATCACCATATAAATAGCATGGGTCTGAGACATATGAGTGATTGGCTTTAGTGCAAGTGGGAGATTGTTAGAGAGTATGCCCTAGAGCCCATGTAATAGGGATGTTTTTCATATGTATGAATTTATATTCTTAGTAAAAGGCATCATTCATTTATTAATGCTATGTTTAAATACATGAGTTTGTAAATCTTAAATTAATAAATGAAGTCCTAGATATTATAAACACAGTGCAAAGGCAATCATGAAAGTGTTCATGATATGAGATGTCTATTGCATGCAAATGCGTTAATATCTGAATATCCCTAGTCATAGAATTAACAAGATAAGGATACTGTTAATTCGGACAGACTAGCACATGTTATGCTTCTTGAATGGTTCAAACAGTGGTTCTCATAACTGTGATTATGGAAGATAATCAAAGCTAACATGTAGATGCTTGTTAGAAGAACAAGTTCATTGGAGACCTACATAGAGAATCCTCACATGGATATTAAATCTATGTCAGTGAGGAATCTCTTCATAACGGTTGTGCAAGTATCCTTAGACTTGAGATCACCAAAGTTATCTTAAGTAGCAAGTGGTATACTTTGACTCCATAACTGATTATTTCCAATTGGGAGTGAACATAGTTAGGAGATTGGGTATATCATGACCTACTTGAAGATAGTTGAGTGATTGACAAAGGATTCACCATTCCATATTTAATAAGGGAAGTTATCTCGCATGATTTTATAATTGCCTTGTTCAGAGAATCTCTGGCCAGAGTAATATGCCAAGATGGATAGAGATCCATGAGGGGCATTTTAGGAATAATGGTTAAATTAATAGAACATACATAATTAGATTTATATGAGTTAACAGAAATCCATACTCAGAATCTAATTGAGATAAGAGTGGTGAAAGGAGTAATTGCACGGTAACTGTTTCTATGAAATGGTACAGTCAAACCAGTTGACTTTCCTGACATTTGGGTAGTCATGATGCCTAGCTAGAGGCCAATCATGACTTGTATAATGATGTATCAAGAATATCAATAGGGATTGATAAAATGATTTAAAGGAGTTTAAGTCATGTGAGTTTTGAATAGAATTCACAATTACATATTATACTGCCAACATGGACAGGAACCCAATAGGTCACACACATATAGAGAAAAGGATAAAATGGTAAAATGATAAGGATAATAATATTTGATATTATTATAAGGGTAGAGAAGTGAATAAGATAATAATTAATTAAAGAGTTTAATTAATTGTGATCAAGTAAAATTGTTCGCGGAACTTTTGAGAAATGTTCTGTAAAATTAGGCCTAATTGAAATAATGTATTTCTTGATTAATTATTGTTGTCCTATAAGTTTTATAGGACTACTATAAGTGTTATAGGACTGATATAATAATTAATAGGTTCATTAGATGAATTATAAAGGGGCCAGAGGAATGAAGTTGGTGCAGAAGCCCTCCAGAAGAGGGCCACAAGCCAACTCCATACAGAAGGCCTTAATGGCCTATTTCTTGAACCAAATTAATTTATATATGTTACATAAGTATTATGGAACCTACATATTTAATTTGGTTGGATTTAGAATCCATTTGGGTAGTTAAATCTGATTAATTGTACATAGAGCTTATTTTGTGGGTTTTGTGCATAATCTTTTATGAAAAGGTTTAATTAGGATTTAATTAAGCCTAAATGATTATAATTAATTCCAGAGGCCCAATTAATAATTTTCCAGCAATTTTAAAGAGCCCAATCTCATTAGAAGTTGGAATTTTAACCTGACTATAAAAGTCCAACTAATGAGAAATTAGGGTTAAGTGGTTAAACACATAAGAAAGTCTTATTATTCTATTCTCTCTCTCCCTTTTGCACCACTCCCTTGCTAGCTCTAGGGTTTTTCAGCCACTCCTTGTTCTACACCAATTTGTTGGTTCAATTTATCATTCTCCAGTGTGGATTACTCATTGGAGGTGTTTGATTTTGGACACTGTGGTTTGTGACAACCCGGTGCGAAGTAAAATCAACTATCCAACAAAAATCAAAGGTGATTTTTCTTATTCTTATTAATATGAATATTGTACATTCATGGCAAGATCAGTAATATTGGTTAAAAAATTTTAAATTCCGCTTATGTATGAGATGCATGTAACTGATAAATTCCAACAGTCACTTGAGCTCATTATACTTTATTGGGTCATTTTCCTTCTTCTTTGTACAGGAAGCCTGACATCTCTAACAATATGAACATTTTAAAGCTACATATTTTAGCTTGCATGGTTCGTGGTACTAAGCTCAATGGGATGTGCTATATCCTTGATAAATTCGAAGAGGTCTAGCAAAAAAATCAATTAAAACCCCAACTATTAGCTTTAAAGGCTTGATTCATAATATTCTAAATGGGATTTCCTACCACCATTTGGATAACCCAGCTCTTGGCCTATGTTTGGTCGACCTTCAAATGTTAAAGAACATGCGCTCAAAATCCAAATGGGAGTTTATGCTGAGTATAGGCTGGCTATACTTGCTGAGATGTGAGCAACTTATGTTTAGTTTCATTTTTATATTTTTATTTATAACCATGACCTTATTACGAAAGAAGTTTATTTTCATTTTAATCTTTATGTTTTGTTTTGTTAAGTCAATTTTCTTCACTTCTTAGTTTTATTTTAGCTTTGTCTCTAGATTGAAGAATCAAATTGAACTTAAGTTAGAAAAACTAAATTTAATTGCTTTCAAGCTTTTGAGAAGTTAAACTTTCATTTCTCCATTTTTGCCTTAGTTTAAGCAAAACTAGGACATAAGGAATTTTTACATTGTAGAACAATTTGTTTCCAAAAATTGATTTAAAAACCAATTACGTATGAGAATTTAAGAGAACTAAATAAGACCGATAGAACCTTACTGATCACCCATTGAAGCATTTTGGTAATTGAAACAAGACATAGCTAAAAAGTGATCTAGGCAAATATTTTTTGAATCGAATCTGAATGAATTATTTTTCCTACCTTGTGAAATATCTTCCATTTGGTAGTCAAATTTTAGCCTTATTGAAATATGCTTAATGCATATCTATGTAAATTTTCTTTGTTGCACATATTGATTTAACATATAGCCTAAAAGCTTTTATCTCCCTTTTAGAGAATAGCCACTTTAGAGTTGGGTAATTTTGTGGGATGTGCTTTAAGGTTGTTTTGGGAATGAGATTTATGATTATAATGCAAAGAAAACTCTAAGAATATGTAAAGCTTGACAATGGGAAGGAACTAAATGTTACCACCTTATAGAAGTTAAACATAATAATATGTTTGCTTTGTGTTTAAGTGAAATTGCAACTTAAGAATTAAATTATGAAGCTAATAGCTTGGAAAGAATTTAATTGAAAGAAAAAGTGGAATGCTCCAAATAAGATCCTGGCAGGAATGTGACATGATTAGGTGGGCTAGTAACCAATTGGGATATAATTGGTATTAATGAAATTGAATGATGGTACTTTTATAATTTGTTGTAAGCAGATTATGCAAGTAAAATATAAGAAAATTATATACTCCATTCCATTTTAAGATGTACTTTTTTCTATTTTATTTTATTGTACTTCAAATATCATTTTCAAAATTTAAGAGATATATTTATATGTATACCCCTATTTATTATACTACTTATTAAATATTTCTCTTTCTTATTAGTCTCTACTTTTAACTAAAATTAATTAAAATTCTTGAAAATATAAAAAGATATTTTTTATGAATTACTATAGTTTTTTTTTATGAAATTGAAGTATTTTAATCATTTCCTTAATTTCCATGAAAAATAGAAAAGTACATCTTAAAATGGGATGGAGGGAGTATTTATATGTTACGATGATTAAGGTTTCATGCAATTAGGTGATTTAAGAGAGATTTAGGGCCAACTGGTAAATATGTAAAGATAAAAAAAAAGGTCTGACCAATACGAAATTGACACTAGTTCTTCTAGAAACCTCAAAGATAAAAACAAATCAAAGGAGGAAATGACTCAGCTGAACATTAAAGGTCACTTCTAGCAATTCCTTCATCCATTTTTCTACCATTCTCCTCATCTTATGCTTTTACCTACTTAGTGATTTATTGGCAAGAAAGAGAATTTTAGGGGTAGAGAATTAAAGGCGAGCTTTCTTCTTTTTCACCTTCTTCTTATTTTTCAATTTACTAGCTGGAACAAGTATGAAAGATGAATGTTTACAGTGCAAATTCATGAATTATTGAGGAATGATTCAGCAAGAGGAAAGAGAATGAAGCAATTTGGGATGAAAGAGAGGTTTCAAGCATTTTGAGGTATGAGCATTCAAAATTCTTTGAGCATGCATTAATAAGAGAAAATTAGGTATTAGTATTGTGTAATACATTTTAAATATGTGGAAGCATGATTGAAAAGTCTAGACAAGTAATTGTCCAAATACCGGGCTAGTCAGAAAATAACATTTTTCTGAGGATGAATAGTGTGAATAGTACCTCCTGAAGTCGAAAAATACTTTATTTGACCATTATAAACAGCAAGTTAGTAGGAGTCCAAAAAATGCAATTTTGACTAAAAATGAAATTAAATGAACCACCAAAAGTCAAAAATAAGAAAAAAGTCACAGTTCCAGTTCAAAGGGTGTCCGGATTGACCAGAGTTTGACCAAAATCTTAAAAATAGTTAATGACCTCTAAAAATTACCATAATTTTTAAATCTACATTAAATGCGATGTAGAATCATATGGTAATGAAAAATTAATTTTACGGCTAATTTGAAAATTGGGGTATCGGACTGGTAAAAATGAATCAGATTGAAAAATATTCTCTGAATGACTCAAAAATATTCATGGTACCTGATGAATATATTTTGAGGGTCAAGCAAGTATTTTTAAGGAGGTTTGACCTCAAGAAGTAAGAGAAAAATAATAATTTTGGTTTAAATAATAATTAGTTGTCCATGGGATGATCGAAGCTTTAAAAAATAGTAAATGATTTTCAAAATTATAGGAATTTCCAGTTGAGATCCAAATGAGGTGTAGAATCATTTGGTAAAAAAAATTAATTTTTCGGTAACACCAAAAATTTGCTAATCGGATCGGTAGGAGTGAATTGGATCGAAAACGGACTTCGATTGAGCCAAAAATTTTTATTGAGGCTATATTATATATTTTAAGAATTATGTAATTGATTTTGAATGAAATTGAGTTTTGGAAGTGATAGAAATAATTTATAGAGGTTTAATGGGCTTAAAAAGGCATAAATATGCCTAATTTGTTTGGACCAAGTCCATCCCAAATCAGCCCTATAAATACCTCCAAAATCAGTCATTCTCCAGAAAAATCTGCAACTCTCACGTTGCTTCTCCTCTCTTCTATGGCCGAATGGCCTTTTTCTTTTATTTAAGGGATTTTCTTCCATTTTCTCTATCACTCCCACCAAATCAAACATTTCCAAGTCAATTTCAGCCCCTTTACTAGCTTATGAAGGTCTCAGAAGATCAATTAAGCTGCTAGAAGTGTAAGAAATCAAGAAGAGGAAATTATATCTCAAAATTAAGGTATGTGAAATTGAAGTTTTTAATTTAGTTTAAGGGTTTGTATAGGTAGATTTAAGGTTGTAGAGTAAGAATTTGTAGTTAAATTGAGCAAAGAAAGCAAAGAACTAATGGATTTTTGCTCTTGTAAATTCAGCCACTTAAGGATTTTTATGGAGAAAAAAAGAAATTTCATGGATTAAAGCTATGGAGAGGTAGATTAAGGTGTGGAGGAGATGAATTCAAGGTTAGTGGATACTCTATCCCTTAATTTTCATAAATTTTGTATGAGAATTTGATTATGTTTATATGTATTTGATGTGATTATGTATGATAAATTGGAAATAATGTCGTATATGTGAAATTGGAGATTTTAATTGATGAGTAAAATATTTTAGTTGGAAGAATTAAATTAGAATGTCAAAATGGAGACTTGGCCGAATTTATGTGTGTGTAATGGTTTATTTTGGTGAAATTTTAAAAGAAATGTCATAATTTGAATGTAGGAGTAATTTTAATGCTAGATTAATTAAATTGAAATTTTTTGAATTTAGTACAATATTTTTAAGTTAAATTTTACATTATATTTTAATGGAAATATTGAATTTGAATGAGAAAAATTGAATTTATTGGATAAATAACCATAATATTAGTCAATTAATTAATTGGAATCAAAAAGAAAATAAAAAGAATGGAAAATGACATGTAGAGTAGAAAAATGACTTAATTGAAAGGAATTAAAAGTTTAGGAATAAAATAGTAATATTGCCAAATATTGAGGGAAAAATAGTTTAAATGGACTAAAAGTTAAATTAAAAAAAGTGATAAATGAAATAAGAATTTATGCATGAAATTAAGGTTAGGGACTAAATTGAAATTTTACCAATGAATAGGGACTTAATAGTGTGGATGAATTTTTTTATCCAATTATAACTCGTTCATTTATAGCCTAACCCAAACCTATCCAATCCACTTATTTACCACCTCTACTGATATATGGATTGATGTCTTGTTTAAAAAGTAAGGGTAAGTATGATTTGATTTGAACTTAAAATTGAACTGAACTAAATTAGTTCAATTAATTGAGTTAATATAATATGTAAATTTTGATTTATTGGTTCAGTTAATAATCAAAAATAGAAAAATTAAAAATTTGAAAATAATATTATTTGTATCTAATAAAATTTTTAAAATTGTTCATTGATTTGATTTTATTTAGTGAAATAAGTGAATTTTATTTATCAAAATAGTTCAATTGTATAAATTTTATTCCATTTTAGATTACTTAAATATGGTTGTTTGGGAGAGTATTACGATCAAATTCAAACCCACAATATTCTTAAGTTTTTAGGTACTACTAAATTATCAATTTTATAGCAGCTCAAATTTTTTTCCCAAGGAAAAAAAAGTTCTTATAATTTCTCTAAAGGTTTAATCATAAATTAATGTTCAGATTATATGATACTTTATAATATTGAATCCTATTTTTAAAATTTTAAAATATCATTCTTCAATTTTAACTCACAATTAAAAAATTTCATCGCTATTCTGTATTCTATCATTATTAAAAGAAAAATAATAAAATAATAATAAAGTCCTCCAATTAAACAAAGATTGAAATTAAAAATTAATATTATAAGATTTTAAAAATGAAATTTAACGTGGAGGATAACTACCCATTTTGTAATTATTAATTAACCCTTCTCTGAAATCTTTGCTGATGCATCCCCCTCAATAGGAAAAGCAAATGCTTCCAAAAAAGCGTGGGCCCATGTGCTTGAAGTTCAGAATTCTTGCATTGTACCCACTTCCTTATATTTCCTATTCTACCCTCGTTTGAAAGCAAGATTCGCTTTCCACCATTAATTGGATATAGATGTTTAGAAAAACTCATCTTGCGTCTTTGAATTGTAATGCTTTTTACGTAATACTCTCATATTAGTTAATATTAAATTTTTATATTATTTTTATTAAATTAAATTGATGAAATTAAAATATCTATTAATTGTTTATTTGAAATTAATTTAAAATGATATCAGAATACAGCAAGATATAAAAAAAAAATTTAAAAAAATAAACTCATTTTTTATATATCTGAAATAACGATATATTGTGATTTAAAAAATATCAAAATTTAAAAATACATGTCTCATTTTTTTTTTTAAATATAAGAATCTAATTCAAATTAACGTTGAAGTTTTAAGAACCCAAAATGAAATTTTCCTAGATTTTTCAGTCTTTCAAGATGGGCATTTTAGCATATTTCCACTTCCGTATTATCTTGTCAAATCGATCATCTGTTCATTAAAGAAAAAAAAAGTCCTAAATTTGTTTGTATTTTTAGTAAAATTTCTGTCCAAATGGTTTCTAAGAAGCACGATTCTCACGTGCGAGTATGGAAATGGCATGGATAATTCTTAGGATCGTCTTCTCAAAGGCTATTTTGTCTTCTCTATGAAAATCATGAAGGAAAGCCTTTCTCAACATTGCTCTCTTCTTTATTTCAATCTATCTAACCAACCTTGTTATTAGCAGTGGCCAATTATCATTTTGATTACATATAGTCTTCAAACGATGTACGGAAAAGAATTCGGGTTGCATACCCATGAATCCGAACCCGATCATGGATATGTTGAAACCGATCCTACTGGCCGGTATGGCAGGGTAAGTAAGTTCGTAAAATTCTGTTTTTAATTCTTATGCACATGCTTCTGAATTATTAGCTGCGTCTTGTGTTCAATTCAATGAGAGGGGAATATTTTAAAGCCTATGAGAGTATACCAAGAAAGTTGTCAGTCATAATTGCATAAAGTTGTAAGTCATGGTTTATATTATATATCTGCTGTAGTCTCCCCTTTTTCTTCCTTTCAATAGCTTTGATCCGTACTTAATTAGCATTTTTGTTTATTATGATCGTTGCATAATTGCTTAACGGGGTGAAGTATCGTGAATGGAAACGAATCCTTTTTGTCTTTTAATTCTTATATATATAGAAAATAAGGTCAAATCAGAAGCAGTTTGATTGTACTTTTGGAAGCTTCCGGTTATGAAATTGGCAAACCATTGATGATGAATACAAGAAAAATTTATAGAAAATAAGGTAAAATCAGAGGGACATTGTTGAAACATTTAGCTTATAGCCCAATTTCACTTGTTTTCCTGTAGAATTTCATCACTTAGATTAATTTTATTGGCTTTTTTAGAAATTTGACCGGAAAGAAAAGCTGATTTTGCTAAGATATTGGTTATAATTTGCTTTTACAGTTCGAAGAAGTTCTTGGTAGAGGAGCAATGAAAACAGTGTACAAAGCGATTGATGAACTTCTAGGAAAGGAGGTGGCATGGAATCAGATCAAACTCAGAGAACTACTTGGCTCGCCCGAGGAAATGCAGCGGTTATACTCAGAGGTTCACCTTCTCAGCACCCTCAATCACGAATCTATCATCAAATTCTACACTTCCTGGATTGATGTTAATCACAAAACCTTCAACTTCATCACTGAAATGTTTACTTCGGGCACTCTCAGAGAGTAATTATTTTCTTATCCCTACTCGAATTTTAAGACATCATTTTGAGTTATTAACGGTTGATATCACGATGTAATGTTCATGCAGGTATCGGAAAAAATACAAGCGAGTAGATATTCAAGCCATAAAGAAGTGGGCAAGGCAAATCTTACAAGGCCTTGTGTATCTACATGGCCATGATCCTCCAATAATTCATAGAGACTTAAAATGTGACAACATTTTTGTTAATGGCCATCTTGGTCAAGTCAAGATTGGTGATCTTGGCCTTGCTGCAATTCTCAGGGACTCTCAATCAGCACATAGTGTAATTGGTACTCAGCCAATCCTATGAAATATCAATTCAAGTCATTTTATGATTGCAACTATCATTTCTGCCTATGTCAGCAAATTGCTAATGTTTATTCACTTGTGTAATATTTTTAGGTACGCCGGAGTTTATGGCACCAGAATTATACGAAGAGAACTACAACGAACTTGTTGATGTTTACTCTTTTGGCATGTGTGTTTTAGAGATGCTTACTGCCGATTACCCTTATAGTGAATGTGTTAATCCAGCACAAATTTACAAGAAAGTGACTACGGTAAAGTCCTGTTTCTGATGCCAAACTTTCATATACTTTGGCAGCAAACTTGAGCATGAGTTGCGGATATACTGTCTCTGTTATACAGGGGAAGCTACCTGCAGCATTCTATCGGGTTCAGGACTTGGAAGCTCAACAATTCATCGGAAAATGTTTAGTGCCGGCTTCAAAGAGATTATCAGCAAAAGAGCTGTTACGCGATCCGTTTCTCGCATATAATGAAGACGAACCATCGACTGCTGCAAGGTTCGGAAATCAGAAGCCGTTTTTGAATGGAAGGGAAATGGAAAAGCTACGTTTGAGTGATAAGCCACCAAAGACAGAGATGACTATAACTGGAAAGCTCAACCCTGAAGATGATACCATATTTCTCAAAGTTCAGATTGCTAATAAAGATGGTATGTTTCAAATTCTTTCGTTTGTCCAATGTAACACTATTCCTGTTTTGATCCACCGAATTTCTAAGTACACTCCTTTCTAACATGTTGGTGGATAATAGCAGCGTATGGTTTGGTCACATATGATGCTTTCTTGCAGGTTCTCTGAGGAACATATATTTTCCTTTCGACATTTTACATGATACGCCGATGGATGTTGCAATGGAAATGGTAAAGGAGTTAGATATAAATGATTGGGAGCCATCAGAAATTGCTGAGATGATAAAAGGAGAAATTTTATCTTTAGTGCCAAATTCGACGAAACTGGAGTGGCCTCAGCTTGAAGGTTATCAATATCATACAGTCAATCATCAAGAAGAAGAGGTGCCTAATCATTCTTTTGACTCTTGCTCCTCTTGTTCATCATCTCAAGCGTCTCTCTCAGGATTAATCACACATTGGCTTCAAGGTATATCTCCTCTCATTCCTTAACGTCCTTCTTTTCTTGGAATACCTTCTTAAAATTTTCGTTAATTTTTCTCAATAAAATATTAATTTATAATTTAACACCAAATTTTTAATTATATCTCAAATCAAAAACTCTATTAAAAATTGGTCCAAAACTAATAGAATATTTCATGCGTCCCAAAATGTTTTGAAATATTCCATTAATTTTGAAGAAATTTTTAATGAGAGTCTTTATTTAGAATATAACTAAAAGTTGGGTATTAAATTGTAATTTTTTTTTAATTTGAGAACTAACTAAATTGAAAAATGGGAGAAAATGTTGGATTTATTTTGTAATTAACCCTAAAGTAAATATAATATTGTATGTGTTGCATGGATTTGCAACCAAACAAAGCAGTAGAATAGGTGCCTAAATTGGCCATTGCTGTTGCAACAGATGATTTGTTTGATGATACCGCCTCTCAGAGCTCTTCACACTCAGGATCATATTCCAACTTGAATTACATTTCTGGTGATGATCACAAGTTTGATATGAACATACGAAGAGGAGATAAGCATCCCATCCAAAGAACTTACACTTCAAGAAGATTTAGTCCTCGAGAAAATTCAAATTCTTGCATTGGGCAGGCCATTGCCAAAGATGCATACAAGCAATGTAAACTTTTGCTGGAATCACAATGTGGAGCTTCCAATTCTAAACATAAGAGGGTGACGGACAGTCGGAGATTAACAAGAAATCGGTCGCTAGTGGATGTTCGGAGTCAGTTACTGCACCGGTCGCTAGTGGAAGAAGTGAACAAGAGAAGGTTGTTCAAAACCGTCGGAGATGTTGAAAATGTTGGTTTCCAGGCACCTTCTGTCGATTCGAAAAAGATCTCAAAGCTTGAAGAAGTGCACAAGAGACTCGCTACCAAAAGAAACCCTTTATAGCGATGGATTTTGAGGCTTTAGACGCATTTATCGGTCGCTATTTTTTTTTTCCAGTTCAAAACTGTAGAGGATGTTGAAAATGCTGGTTTTTAGGTGCACCCTGCAGATTCTGAAAAGATCTCTCAGCGAATTTCTTGCAGAAGAAAATAGTGGAAGAAGCTAATTTTGCACAACTTATGTTAATACGTGGAATAATGATTTTCCTTCAAGAAATGGAAATTGAATGAAGTGCCTAATATTTGAGCTAAACTGGCTCTAAGGCTGTGAGGTTAAATTAGTAAAAAAGATGGGTAAAATTTACACTAGAGATCCAGTGTATATATTACTGTTATGTAAATACGATATAGGTGGAGTTCAATTTTTTACTTTTCAGAAATTGGTGTAAAAATCATATCAGGCATAAGCTATGTGTTTCCAACAATGTTATTAAAATCGGATCGAATAAAGAACCGAAAAGTTCAAGGGTTCGTGATTCGATCGGTTCGTTGAGGTTTAACCGAATTTTTATTCATTTTTTAAAAAATATATTATTTTTTAAGTTTTATATAAATATTATGAAAATATTACCATATAAAAAAATTAAAAATAATTTAAAAAAATATATTTATAATCAAACATTAATAATAAGACTATATTTTCAAGTCATTTAATATTTATAACAAAAATTAAGATAAATATAGTAAAAAATTGTAAATTTTTAAAGAAATTCTTCAAATATAAATTATAAAATTTAATTTTATTCATAAAAAATTCATTAAATTATTTGAATTTTAATTATTTTGTATTTATAATTTTATTTTATTTTTTCCAAAAAAATAATATTGTATGAATATTTTGGACAAAAAGTTGGTTTTTCTAAAATCAAACCGGTTTTTTATCATTAAACCCGGTTTCTTCAGTTTTTTGGCGGTTTGAAACAGTATCTTTCGATTTTTATTCAATCCGGTTTTTATTCAATGAATCAACCGGACCAGCCAACGGTTCTCGGTTAAAACGGTTCGACCGCCCGGTCCGGTTTTAATAACCATGGTTTCCAACAAGCTACGCTAGTTTTAACCTTTATGTTCTAAAATAAATACAAGTTTGGAATTGGAATTGGCATTGCAACAGTTGGTTGAGATAGGATTGTACAAAATTGAACCAAAACCGAATTGAACCGATTGTGTTTTGGCTTAAACAGTTTCATTTGTTCGATTTTCAATTTATTCAATTCTGTTTTAATGTAAAATTTAGCTATATTTTAGTTCAGACCTGTTTTCAGAATCCCAAAATTAAAAAAACCGAACCGATCAATATATGGATGATATAATATGTCATTTTATTGTACATATGTTCTGTAGACAAGCTGTTTTTCCGCTCATCCTCTGTCCATCATGAAATAACGCCGCCGTTTCCCAGTTTCCATCTCCCTTCTCATCTGTGACTGTTCTTCATTTCATCTCCTCTCTCTCACATTCTCACTCTCTGTGGACTGTATGTACCTAACTGAAGATCCGTAAGCCTCATAGCCGCCCTTTCCCTTATCTTCTGTTTTCTTCATTTCATACTCCTCTCTCTCACAGTTAGGAAATGATTCGTGAAATTCTTCAAGGCCAGACTGGTTTAAGTTGAAGATCTGACTTCCTTAGGGTTAGATTTGTTCATCTCCTCTGATTTGCTATTTTCATTTTTAGGTTTCGGGTTCAAATTTGCTCTTTGGATTTATGTAAGATAAGCTGTTGGTAGCTTGAATGGAGAAGGTCTTTCTTTGAATTGGATTCGGAAGAGTGAAATATTTAATAACGGAATCATTTGTGCCTGCACTTGTTATGTACACAGCATTCTTTATGTGATTCTTTGTTCTTTCTTTGCCAATTGCCGACTTTAACCTTCTCTTGTAATCTTTGAAATTAGATGCTTAATGCCTGCACTTGTTTAGGGATCTCTATCACATATTGCCCATTTTCGAGTTCATCCCAGCAATTTTTATTATTACTAATTAATTATGCACTTTTTAAAACAAAATATCGGTTAAAGTTTTGAAATATTTTAGTCAAAACTGTATATCTGTGCATATATGGTATTTTTTTTTGCTTTATTATTCTAGATTTTCCAATTGCCGATCGTGTATTGTGGAGAATTATCAGCAACTGTTCATGCTTGAGGTGTCCAATTGCCATTTATTTGCTACTACTGAACATATGTATAAATTTTATTTGTCATTCGTATGCTTTTTTTTTTTTTTTGTTATTGTTGCTGATGATGTTCAATTTCTATTTATTTGGTAGTATGGCTCAGTAATTATTCATGTTTTTTGTTGTTATTTGCCATTTATTTGCTAATGCTGATGATGTTAAATTTTGTTTATAGATATATGGTCAAGATGAAAACCTACTGACCATATACTGACTATGAAGATCAGTTAATTCATGAAAGTGATATCCCATGACAAATGAAATCCCCCACCACAACCTCAAGAATCAAGTGCCACGGTGGAAACATCTCGAAAAGCAAAGAAGAAAGCTGTTAAGCTGAGATCCGAGGCTTGGAATAGCTTCACCAAGTTCACCAAAAAGCATAATGAGATAAAAGGCAAGTGCAATTACTGTTCCGACAAATTTTTCTTGTGATTCTAGGAGAAATGGAACCACTGCACTTAAAAATCACACTGTAGTTTGTAAGAAATGCCCTATAGGTGATGATCATAGACAATCACAATTGAGTTTTAGTGCTGACGTGGAGTCAGGTTTTAGTAATTGGAAATTTGACCAAAAAGCATTGAGAAATTATTTGGCTGAGATGATAATAATTGAAGAATTGCCTTTTAAATTTGTTGAAAATAACATATTTAGGAAATTTATGGTTCTTGCTCAACCAAAATTTAAGATGCCATTGGGGTGACTGTATTTAGAGATTGTTTTGAGATGTACATTGATGAAAAGAAAAAAAATTTAAGGAATACTTGAATTCTAGAAAGATAAGGCTTAGTGTAACTACCGATGCTTGGAGTTCTATCCAAAAAGTTAACTACATGTGTTTGATACTCATTACATTGAAGATAATTGGAAATTCTATAAAATAATAGTAAAATTTTTATCTAATTTCGAGTCGTAAGGGTAAAGACATTGGACTGGAAATTGCAAATTGTTTGAAAGAGTGGGAAATTGATCGGGTTTTAACTTTTTTTGTTGACGATGCAAGTTCCAATGATGTTGCTGCGCGTTATGTGAAGAAGTGACTAAATGGGTGGGGTTCTAGGATATTTAAAAGCAAATACTTGCATGTTAGATTTGTTGCCCATATTATCAATTTATTTGTTGTTAATGGCTTGAAAGAAATAGGGCTTTCAATAAAGAACATTAGAGAGGCAATTCGGTTTGTTAGATTAAAGTCCTCTTTCTAGAATGAAAATGTTTGAAGAATGTTGTGACGTTACAAAAGCTCAAAGCAAGCAATTGCTTTCTCTTGATGTTTCCAATAGGTGGAACTCAACCAATTTAATGTCAGAAACAACCCAAAAGCTTGAGCTAGCTTTTAAGAGGTTTGATAATGCGGAGCCTTATTTTAGAAATGATCTTGAAAATGATGGCAAGAGGGTTGGGTTTCCTATTGTTAGTGACTGGAAAAATGTTAGGAGGAATTGTTATTTTGAAGCATTTTTATGAGTTGACTGGGAAGAGTTTTGGTTCTTTGTATGTGACTTGCAATTCCCGTTTTCATGAAATTTATATAGTTCATCATTTGTTCTCTGAATGGACTGTGTAGTGAATTTGAATTGCTTGCAATGGGAAAAAAATGAAGGAGAAATATGATACATATTGGGCAGATCCAATTAAAAGGAACCAATTATTTAACGTTACAAAAATTTTGGTTTTGCGAATAATATTTTCGGGGCATAAATAGTGCCACTTGAGATGAGTAGTATCATCAGGGATCAAAATGCACTTTTTTCGAGTATTAGAAAGTATAATTCATGGAGAGTACGAATAACATTTGAGGTGAAATCAAGGTTAAATAAAGCCTAAATTGAAAATAAAAATAAGTTGCAGGGTTCAATGTGAATAGTGCACACTTTAAACCGCAATTTGAGTAATGGTAAAACTTGATTTGAAACCTTTGAAAATTAATTTGACCATGAGAATCTATTATAAATGATAGAATAGTAATTTTAATGTTGAAAAATAAAAATAAAATTGAAAAAAATGAATTATTGGACAGATAAATTTATTGCCGGATCGAAAAATTTACCGAAAAGGCATATTTTTTACCTGAAAAATTGTACATACCTAAAGAATAGTTTTTCTAAATTTATGGATCAATTTTTATGAAAATTGAATAAAAAATTGAAAATTTTGGGAAGATGACATGTGGCATAATATGGACTATTATATTAAATAGTAAGAGAATTAATTCTAGCCATTCATTTGTGCACATGTAAGAGGGGAAGAAGTGTGGAAATTTCAAGGATGCACGCACCATCTCTTCTTCCTCCTCCTCTTTGGCCAGCCATCTTCTTCATTTCTCTCCCATTTTTTTGTGTCAATTTTCACATGAATTAAGTTGATTTTTATTTCAATTTCAGCCCTAAATTCAATTCTAGTCTTCCATTGACCCATGTGTATGTGTTGAGTGAAGGAATTGTTAAAAAATTTGTGAAGAATAAGTGAAGAGAAAGAAAGTACACCGAGTAAGAGGAGTGTTCGAATCTTTGGAGTTTGGGACAATATTTAGTGTATAATTAGAATGTAGGTAGAATTTGATGAAATTGGAAGAATATTGAATGAAATTTTTGTCCATGGATTTTAGCTAGGTGAAGAATAAGAAGGTGGAAGAAAGGAAAAGAAAAAGAAAAAGAAAAAGAAGAACTAAAAAGGAAAAAAAAGGTTTGTGGACACATAAAGTTTCATTTTTTATATATTTTATGAATATGTATGTTAATAAGTTTGGAATAAATGTTGTGTTTAATTGAAATTGCTGTTATGGAAGTTAAATTAGGAACTAAATGAGATATATGATATGTGTAATTTGATGATTTGGTGTCTAAATAGTTAATAAAGTGATGAATTTATTTGACTCTAAATAGTGGAACTTACATGCATATATGCCATTAGGAAGGTAATTAAATATATTTGATCATATTGACATCAAAATGAAAGGAAAAGTTACTGTTAGTATGTGAGTATATATGGGTACATATGAATTATGTAAATATTTGTTATGATGGATGTGGAAAATAAATAGATTTATGTGTTTATGATGAAATGTGGCATTGAAAAATAAATGTGATGGAAAATAGCACAATTGGTAAGTATTGATGAAAAAATGAAATTATTTATGAACATGAGATGTAATATGTGACAATGATCACTATGGAACTCGGAATGTGGTGCTATTATGAAATGAGCATATGCCATAACTAAAGGAAATGAATTAATGGAATTGCTTTGCCTTTAACAACTAGTAATGAAATCAGAATTTTAGGATATAATTGGTTAGTTATATGAATGTATACCGTGGTACTGAGTTATAACGACTCATATTTGTAGATCAATGGTGGTTTATATAGTCATATAGTTGGCATCATATAGTTTTCAGAGTGTTTGAACGCCAAATAATCAATTTGATAGCTATGAACCTTTGGGGTTCTTGTTCCACATATCCTATTGGATTTCTACTTGATATTACTGAGAATAAAATGATAATTTTGATGCAAGATAGTAATAAATAAGACAAAATAGTAATAATGAGGTATAATACGCAAAATAATGCAAATGGTAATTAATGATAAGAAAATTTGAAAAATAAATTAATAATCACTTAATTGAGTTATTTATGCAAAAATAATGTATAATGTTAGAATTAAAAATATATGTGTAAATATGTTTATTTTTATTTGTATTTATGTAATTAAATTTCATATTACTAAATATATATACGTGATGTATTAAAGTAAATGTATGTGATTATGAAAAATCTGGATATAATATCCACCATTAAGCATAAATAGCTTAGCGCATAATTTTTTATTGCACGTGGAGTTGTTGAAGGGACAGGACTAGATGAACAAATTCGAAGCTTTATCATTATAAAGAGATATATTAGATTTTGTATATAGCATATATGTGTATGTAACCTTGTATATAAAGAAGAAAAAGAATATTATTTATGTATTTGTAAGTTATGAAATAAAGAAACTTTATTTACTATTTTGGGAAGAATGATAATGGTTAATATGTTTAAATGTTTGTTGCTTGTTGACGTTGCTATATGTTGAGTTATTGGATTTTGAGATAGTTATGAATGTGTTGGGAGTGTTAAGTTTAAATGTGCAGGAGGAATAGCAATGTATACAATTGCTATTTGTTGAAAAATTTATCGAATAAATAGTAAACGTGCGTTTAAATAGTCAATTTTTGCATGGCGATGAAAAAAATTGCTACCTAAATTCTTAATGTAATGTTAAGTTGATTTTGTTAAGAATAGTTAAGGAAACCGATTTGTAATATTCGGTATTCGTTTTAATATTCCAGTATAGGATGTTACATTTAATGGTGTCGTAATAGATTTAGACGATTTTATGATTGGAGGGTATTTTGATATGGATGAAGTGATTATATATATATATATATATATCCTATGATTGATTGTTTGTGATTAAGGTGAATTAATGCATGCATGTCCCTTTTTGTTTTATAGTTAAAGAATGGCATCTAGTTCGCGACAACATGTGGATGAGGAGATAAAAAGTAGAGCTTCTGCTAGTGCAGGAGATATAGATGCCTTAGATCGTTGTAGTCAGACTGCACCACCTCCTGTAGCACCAGTATCGCCACAACTGGATTTTCTACAGGTTATGGCAGGATATATTCAACGAAGGATGCAGGTTAAGCAGGGTCCGCAGCCCCAGCAGCAGTTGCCACCATCCCCACCAAAGAAACATATATTGCAACGGCTTAAGAAATTGGGAGCTAAGGATTTCTTTGGTAGCGACCAAATTGCTGCTACCGAAAGCCGAGGAATGGCTTCACAAGACAAAAAGGTTGTTAGAGATTACCTGCAGTACACCAGAAGAGATGTTGGAAGGAGCAGTAGCTTTATTTCAGGGTCCTGCATTCACATGGTGGGAGACAGTCAAGAAACATACTTCTGTAGCAGAGCTTACGTGGGAGTACTTTTTGAAGCAGTTTGAAGACAATTACATTGGGGTAAAATACAAAAATGCCATGCAAAATGCCTTTTGGAGGCTTAGACAGGGGAACAAGATAGTGGCTGAATATGAGAAAGAATTTCAGAGATTGAGTGCCTACATGGATGACTACCACTTGACTGAAGCAAAGTTATGTCAGTTTTTTGAACAAGGCCTCCACTATAGGATCCGAGAATCCATAGCTGTCCAGGAGTACACATACATGAGGACTCTTGTGAGAGCAACCATGAAAGTCGAGGCAATCAAGCAGGATGAGGCTAGTAAACAGGCATAGGCCTAACAGAAGAGGAGGGCAGAACAATTTGATCCTCTTACCAGCACTAGCAAGAAATCTAGGGATCCTTTTACACAATCTCAAGTATTTCCCCAGACTCCAACCCAGAGTGAGAAATCAACGGCTCGTACGGGTTTACCAATAGCCTCAGTTGGCAATAGACTCAGAGGAGTAAGCAGAGGAGCCTACCTTATATGCAATCACTGTGGTAGGAAACACCGAGGAGAGTGTTGGAGGTTGACAGGGGCATGCCTTAGGTGTGGATCCAGAGATCATTTTCAAAAAGATTGTTCCAGAGCTCTATTTGTTGAACCAGCACCACAAACTGATATAGTAGGTGCTACATTACCAGAACAAGGTAAATGCTTTGTGATTTATAGGGATGTCTCAAGAAACGGCTTAAGCTGTGTACTCATGCAAAAAGGTAAGGTAGTTGCCTGTGCATGTCAGTAGCTTAAATCATATGAAAAGAACTACTCTACCCATGATTTGGAGCTAGCAGTACTAGTGTTTGCATTGAAAATTTGGAAGCATTATCTGTATGGTAAAAAATGTTACATATACACTGATCACAAGAGTTTAAAATATTTGCCTAACCAAAAAGAACTCAATTTGAGGCAAAGAAGATGGTTTGAGCTCATATAAAATAATGAGCGTCTTATAGACTACCACCCAGGCAAAACAAATGTGGTAGTTGATACGTTTAGTAGGGACCATATGGCAGGTAATTCTTTGAATTATATACGTAAATTCCATTCAATGTATGCTTATAATCATAAATATGTAATAATATAATGTTACTTTGCACAGCCTTGAGGGTTATGAATGTCAGGCTATCCATGGCAAAGGATGGAGCTATTATAGTTGAATTGCAACTAAAACTTGACTTGTTACAAGAAGTCAAAGCTGTCCAAAAGCAAGATGAAAGACTAGCTTCAATTACTAAGCAAGTTCAAGAAGGAAAGGAAAGTGACTACTCGCTTAATGGTGAGGATTTTCTATACTACATAGGGAGAATCTGTGTACCAGATGATAATCTAAAAAAGAATATTATGACAGGAGCTCATAGTAGCAGGTATGCAATGCATCCGGGTAGTACTAAGATGTACCGAGATTTAAAAACATATTATTGGTGGTCAGGTATGAAGAGAGATATAACTGATCTTGTGACAAAGTGTTTAATTTGTCAGCAAGTGAAGGCAGAACATCAGGTTCTATCTGGGTTATTATAGCCTATTACAATATCAGAGTGGAAATGGGATCACATTACAATGAATTTTGTAACCAATTTGCCTCTTAGTAGGAGGAAGTATGACTCCATCTGGGTGATAGTTAACAAATTGACGAAGTCTGCACACTTTTTACCAGTGAGAGCTGACTATCCACTAGTTAAGCTAATAGAGATTTACATTAGTGAGATTGTTAGACTACATGGAGTGTCTTCATCTATCATTTCGAAGAGAGATTCTTGGTTCACATCACAATTTTGGAAGAAGTTACTAGAATTATTGGAGACGAAGCTCCATTTTAGCATTGCCTCCCATCCACAAGTAGATGGACAGTCAAAGAGTTATTCAGGTAAAATCTAAAAGATCATAAGAAATAAATATATAGCAGTTAGAATCTAAATGCTAAACTTATACATTATATTATACGTGCTTGAAGATATGCTAAGAAATTGTGTTATGGAGTTTGAAAGCAATTGGGAAAGATATCTTTTATTGGCTGAATTTGTATACAATAATACCTACCAAGCAAGCACGTAAATGGCACCTTATGAAGCTTTGTATGAAAGGAAATGCAGAACTCCTTTTTGCTGGACAGAACTTAGTGAGAGTAAGCTGGTTGGGTTAGATTTGATTTGGGAAACAGAAGAAAAAGTTAGTGTGATTAAAGACAGATTGAAAGCTGCATCAGATCGCCAGAAATCATATGCAGACTTGAAAAGAAAAAATATAGAGTTTGAAGTTGGGGATAAAGTATTTTTGAAGGTGTCACCTTAGAAGAAAGTATTGAGATTTGGTAAAAAAGTTAAGTTCTAGGTTTATTGGTCCATACGAAATTCTGGAATGTATGGGACCAGTTGCCTACAGATTAGCTCTATCACTTGAGCTAGACAAAATTCATGATGTCTTACATGTGTCGATGCTACGAAAATATCGATCTAACCCAGCACACATCATTAAACTAGGACAAGTGCAGATACAACCCGACCTGACATATGATGAAGAGCCCATTCAAATACTTGCAAGCGAGGTTAGACAGTTGAGAATTAAGCAAGTATCGTTAGTTAAGGTACTTTGGACTCATCACAATGCTGATAAAGCCACGTGGGAGCTAGAAGAGACAATTAGATAGTAGTATCCACAACTTTTCAATTCAGGTAAATTTTGAAACGAAATTTTAATTAAGAAGTAAGGAATGTGTTGTCTTAAAAATTTTAATTTCATGAATAGTACTTTTCAATATATGAATAGTGCCACCCGAGAGGTTTAACCAAGGTTAAAACTTGATCCAAGACTTTCGAAAATTTATCCGACCATGAGGATTTATTATAAATGATAGGATGTTAATTTTAATGTTGAAAAGTGAAAAAATTTGACAAAAAAAAAGGAATTAAGAGACTGGTAAATTTATTGGTGGATCATAAAATTCATTGAAATGATATAATTTTGATCTAAAATTTCATACATATTTAAAGAATAATTTTTTTGATTTTATTGACATTTTTATGGAAATTGAATAAAAGAATATTGAAAATTATGTAAAATGATATGTGGCACAATATGAACTCCTAGATTAAATAGTAAGGGAATTAATTCTAATCATCCATTTGCCCACATATAAGAGGGAAAGAAGTGTGAAAATTTCTAGAACACACGCATCTTCTCCCTCTCTTTGCTGAAACATCTTCTCTGTTTCTGCCCCTTTCTTTTGTTTCAATTTTCACTTGAATTAAGTTGATTTTTATCATAATTTCAACCCTAAATTCAATCATAATCTTCAATTTACTTGGGGATGTGGTAAGTGAAAGAATTGCCAAAGAACTTTTGTAGAATATGTGAAAAGAAAATACACCAAGTGTAGTCATAGAATTTTGAGAGTTTGGGATAATATTTAATGTATACAATTAGAATGCAAGTGGAATTTGATGAAATTGGATGAATCTTGAGGGGTATTTTTGTTCATGGAATTTGGCTAGGTTAAGAACAAGAAGATGGTGGAAGAAAGAAGAAAGGAAAATAGGAAGAGAAGAATAGAAAAGGAGCTAAAGAAAAAAAAGGTTTGTACATACTTTCACTTTTTATATATTGTATGAATATGTATGTTAGTAAGTTTGGAATAAATGTTGTGTTTAATTGAAATTGATTTTATGAAAGTTAAATTGAGAACTAAATATGATGTGTGGTGTGTGTAATTTGATAATTTGGTGTCTAAATAGTTAATCCACACTAATACATACATTATGTGAGAACTTAAAGATTACTATATGCATGAAACTTTGATGAATTGATGTTAGATTAATGAAATCAAGGTTAGAAAAGTTGTGAATTTGTGCTTGAATGATGAAAAAGTATGTGATGTGAGATTGAAGTATGGTGGCTGAATATGATGATGTGAAATGATGAATCCATTTGACTTTAAATAATGGAACTTACATAGATGTGCACCATTAAGAAGGTTATCAAGTATGTTTGATCATATTGATGTCAAAATGGAAGGAAAAGTTAAAATTAATAGGCGAGTATATATGGGTACATATGAATTGAGTAAAGATTTATTATGTTGGATGTGGAAAATAAGTAGATTTATGTGTTTATGTTGAAATGTGGCACTGAAAAATAAATGTGATGAAAAATAGCAAAATTGGCAAGTATTGATGAAAAATGGGACTATATATGAACATGAGATGTAATATGTGACAATGTGTGCCATGGAACATGGAATATGTATTGAGACAGAATGCGGTGCTATGTTGAAATGAGCATGTGACATAACTAAAGGAAATGAATTAATGGAATTTCTTTGCCCCTTGGTAACTAGTAGTAAAATCAGACGCATGTAATGTAATTGGTTAGCCATATAGATATACACTGCGGTATTGAGTCATGTTGACTTGCATTTATATGTCAATGGCTATTTATATGGTAATAGAGTTGACATCATGCAGTTGTTAGAGCGTTTGACTCTCAAGTGGTCACTTCAACTGTTATGGACTTTTGGGATCTTTGTTTCGCATATCTGGTTCATTTGGTTTCTACTTAGATATTGCTGGTTGCAAAATGGTAATTTTGATGCAAGACAGTAATAAATAAAACAAAATAATAATAATAAAATAAGATAAAGAAAATAATTCAAAATGGTAATTAACGATAAGAAGTTTGAAAAATAAATTAATAATCACTTAATTGAATTATTTATGCAAAAATAATATATGATATCAAAATTGAAAATATAGGAGTCAATATATTAATTTGGATTTGTATGTATTGAATTAAATTTCATATCATGAAATATGTATGTGATATAATTGTATTATAGTGAATGTATGTGATTATGAAAAATGTTAGAGTTGGATCTGTAAGCATAAAAAGTTTTAACCCCTAGTTTGTTACTGTGCCTAGATACAAAAAGAGCAGCTAGAAGTCGTTGGATGGAAATGACAAAAGAAGCAAAATCGAAGCCTTATCAGTATGACGAAATATATTAGATTTTGTATATGGCATATATATGTATGTAACCTTGTGTACAGAGAAAAATATTATGTATATATTTGTAAGTTATGAGATAAAGAAACTTTCTGTACTCTTTTGGAAATAATGATAATCGGTTGATACTTGCTGATGTTGCTATATGTTGAGTTATTGGAGGTTTGAGACCAGAGGTAAGTATGAAATGGTTGATCGATATATTAGCAAAAATATTAACTAGTTTATTAAATTAATTTTTTAAAATTATTAATTATTAATTGGTTCGTTATATTTGGTAAATCAGTTCATTGATTTCAATTTGGTTAATCGATATTTTTCTGTTAACTATTAAAATTTATAAAATATAATTATAAACAAATTAGAGCAAAGTAATTCAAAATAAAATTATAAAACAAAAATAATATATTAGCTAAAATTCATGTTCATCAAATTAATGTCTAATATTATAAAATGGATTTAATATTTGTTAGAAATTAGCATGCTTAATTATAGGTTAAAGAAAGTTTTGGATAATATTAAATGTTAAAATATGATATTTTGTAAACTTGGAATGTTAATGTCATTGGAAAATTCCATGATTGAGCTACTTGTTGGAGTATGGAATTCATTTATATTTTCTTCGAGTGAGAATTCTGATTTGATGGGTTGAGAAACAAAGGATGAGATTTTCTTCAAACCCTGAGAATTGATGGTGTGTTTGAGCTTGTAAAAGCAGGCATTTGGTATCATATCAGAAAATCTAAACCTGTAATTACCCATCTTTCTATTGCCATCAAATACTTGACCCACGTTGTTTATCCCTTAATCAATTCTGAAAATAAAATATTTTTAAATATTTTAAAAAAAGAATTATGTATATCCTTTTATGAGTTTATTTAATACGAATTTTAATTAATCGAACCAATAAATTTTAAATTATAAATTATTAGAAAAAATAGAAACAGCTTAATTTGAGTGTGGAGAAAAAAAGCCTTATGATATATGAGTACCACAATAAATTTTCTTTTACTTTCTCAAAGATTAGTACCGTGAAATTATAAATTTTTCTTATCTATAAAATGTAAAACTATAAATTTTTTACTCATGTTTTTTTAATATATCAATTCGTTAATTATTCTATCTCTTTGCTTATTTTTAAGTGTACATTCTTAGAAAGATCAAAATTTATTTGTAAGTACACATTTTTATAAGGCTGGGCTTTTATTTAAGGAAGGAGTCAGTAATTTTTTTTCTTAAAAGTCTTATATATATATATATATATATATATATATATATATATATATATATATATATATATAAAGTTATTTATTAAAATGGAAATAATAGAAATGCCAAGGCCCTCGATGCTACGGATCCATCAAGACTTAAATTTTCATAATTATTGATGTATTCCTACAGGAATACCTTGCAATTTAACAGTTAAGATCATAATTGTAATACTTGCAGTTCAAATTATTTCAAGAAACACATTTTAATGTTTCTCAATTTTAATATTTTTTTTTATATTAGATTCATGTATTTTAAAAAGTTGACTTCGAAATTATATACTTTTTAAATTATTTATATTATATTCAATTTAAGCAAGATTGAAGTGCACATCTTGTTAATCTCGCATAAAGTAAACTTAAAATGATCGTGTGACTCACTAAAATATAAGAAAAAGTAAACTCATAATCTTTTAGATGGTGAATCAATTGTATATTTTTTCAAATTTTTATATTTTGGTGGATTTTATGGTCAGTTTAAATTAATTTTATGTGAAATTAACACATAATGTATTCCAATTTTGTCAACTTTTTTTTTTTTTAAATTTAACCCAATTTAAAAAATATAAAAATATAATATCAACTTTTTAAAGTAGAAAAATCTAATATAAAAAAATTAAAGTTTAAAGACTGATGTGTTTTTCATATAAATTTCTCCCAGTGAAGAATACGGTATTCAACATGGAGCCAACCACATTAAAGCATAAAATCACTTCAATTCTATCATCAGTTAATCAAACACATAAAACAAACTCTAGAACAAAGACACACAGTCAAATTACATGGTAATTCAACTAGAACAAAAACCTACTGTCAAACAAATTATAGTGCCACTTTTCTTACCCAAACAACTAACAAAAGGGAACTTGCCCCCATGTTTTTTTTTTCCTTTAAAAAAAGGGTTTAAGGGCAATTTTTATTTTTTTAATAGTTAGAAAATACTTTTAATATTTATTTGTCAGTTTTTACTCCTAAAAATACTAAAATATTCTTTTTTTTTCTAAAAATATTAAAATAGACACTCTTTCTGTCACATTTTAAAAGTTAGTTTTCTATTTTTTTATTGAAATTAATGAAATGATTAGAATAATTTAATTTCATAAAAAAACTATAGTCATTGATAAAGATATCCTTTTATATTTTCAAAAATTTCATTTAATTCTAATCGAAAGTAGAAAGTGATAAAAAATAAAAATATTTAATAAAGTATATAATAAATAAGAGTATTTATATAAACTTATTTTTAAATTTTGAAAAGGATATTTAAAGTGGGATAAAATAAAATAGAAAAAATAACCTCTTAAAGTAGGACGAAGAGAGCAACTTTTACTATTAAAAATATTCAAATAGTCTATTCTTATCATTTTTTAGAATAAAAGTTTTAGTTAGCTAACAAAATATGCAGTATCCAGTAAAAAAAATAAAAAAAGTCACTTGAATAAAAAAAATTAGTGAAAAATTTAATGTATGCTATATGTCTATTATTTAATCTATATAAATACTAATTTGTCATATTTTCGTTGGATGCAATATATTTTTTTAGTTGACTATAATTTTTTGTTCCACAAAGAATAAAAACTTAGCATTATATTAGTTTCAATAATAAAAATTGATCATTTTGATATTTTCAGGAACAAAAAAATAAAAATTGATCATTTTAATAATTTTAAAAAATAAAAACTGAAAAAAGTTATCATCCCTTCAAATTTTTGGGAAAAAAAAGTTATTCAGCAAATCCAAACGAAGTCAAATTAACATGTAAAAGAAGCCTAACTAATTGCCACTTATCAGAATACTAGGAAAACTTCCAATTCTTAGATGCTTTGTGTGCAACCTTGCCAAACTCAATCAACATTTTCCAATCTTGGGAGACTTAGCATGCCAAATGGTTAGACACTAGGATATTTTCCAATCCAAAGACACTTTGTGCACTACCTAGACAAAAACAATCAATATCTTCCAATTTTAGGGCACTTTGTGTGCCCTATGGCCAAACAAAACATATACCGACTCAAGTCTTTTATAGGAGGTTACCATCTTGAAACTTCCATTACTTGAGCATGTTTAACTTCAAAGAAATTTAACAATTTTAACTAAAATCTTAATTTAACATATTTCATTTATTACTTAATTTGCCATGGGTCAGACTTAACCAAACTTTAAAATTTTTTCTATTTAAGCTTGAACCAAATTAGATTGGGTGTGGGTTGGACTTGGGTCTATATTGGACCAGTCAAAGAAAAAAATATTTCAATAAGTTATTTTAATTTATAAAATTAGGAAAATCATGTTTAGTATAGGGGATAAAATTGAGCGAGGGGCCATCTCTCTCAATATAGGGGAATAAAATTTTCATCATTTTGTTAGATAATTTTTTTTCAAAGTATATGAATTTATCGAGGGATAAGCTCTCGCAAGATCAGGTCAAAAATTTTCTACCATTTTGTAAGAGAAAAATTCATTTCAAATTTAGCATGGGAATTTCCTTACAAATTTAGAAAACTTTCTACATAGTTTATGGATTTAGTGAGGGAGATAAATTTTGCAAAGGAAAATCCCTTAAAAATTTATGGGTAAGCTTCCCTTATTAAATTTGTACTTAATAGATGAAGTTAGTAAGGAAAAATCCATCGCAATATCTAGAAAAAAAAATTTTCCATCATTTTACAAGGGAAAATCCCTTGAAAATTTAGCAACGAAGCTTCCTTTACTAAATTTGTACATAATAGTTGGATTTACTAAGGGACAATTCTTTGCAATGTATGGGAAGAATTTTTCCATCATTTTTAAGGGAAAATTCTTTGTAATACTGAGAGAGAAAATTTTAACAATTACAACTAAATGCTTAATATATAAAATATAGCATTTATATTTCCTTTATATTATTGGTATTTATTACAAGTTCATAAATCATATGTAAGGTGGAAAAATAAAAAATTTGTGCTAAAATAAGATTTTACCATTTAAAATCATATAAGTTACATCTATAGTATATAAAATACCTTTATATCTTTTAAAGCCTTTAATTATTTAAATTAAATTGTTTCAAGTTGTAGCAAACCACAATATCCAAACTTGAATACCTCTAAAGATTGGCACATCAATGAGAAGGATAAAAAACTTTATATGACTAAAACAAATCTCAAATCCATAAAGGCTAGTAGTGAAATTTCGACTATTCTAGGGAAAGATAGAAAAGTATGCATATCTTATGTTTTCTATTAACCTAATTTACTTATAATTAGGTTTTTATATGTAACACATAAAACCTAATCATATTCATGCATATGTTTTCTATTAACCTAATTTACTTATAATTAGGTTTTTATATGTAACACATAAAACCTAATCATATTCATTTTTCTTCTTCTTCTTCTTCTTCTTATTCTTCTTCTTCTTCTTCTTCTTCTTCTTGTTCTTGTTCTTTTTCTTGTTCTTCTTCTTGTTCTTGTTCTTGTTCTTTTTCTTCTTCTTCTTCCTGTATTTGCTTTTCTTTAATTTTTTTTTGTACAAATCCAAAATACACATGAAAATTCATTTCAATACACCTTATAGTATCTTTGTGATTTGTCTCCTCTTGCATGTTTAATAAAATGGAAATTTTGGTGATGTTTAGATGAACAAAAATATGTTGAATATGGGTTTTAAGGGTACGTATAGTGTGAATTTGGGTATAAAAATTTTTGTGATTTTATTGAACATTGATGAATGTTTGGACAATCTACACTTTCTTATTCACTAGATTGATTTAAATTTCAATTTAGGGGTTCAAATTAGTACTTGTTTATTCATTTTCATTGAGTTAAAAATATGCCCACCACATGTTTGTAAAAATGATTTAATGAACATTTTTCCTTATTACTCACGTGTCTTCTTTTGCAAATTGACTTAAACACTTAGTTTTTGATTGGACATTTGATTCTTGCTCCGTATGCTTAGAAATGTTCCAGTTGATTGGCATTATAAGGTAATTCACACTTGGCTACAATTTTTAAAATTGTGAACTATGTGTTCATGTATATGCATGATCAAAAGTGTGTCTATGCATTCATGTGATGCCCACACAAGTTTGCATGAAATGTGCTTAACTCTTATGCTTAAATTTGTTACTTGCCTCTCTTTATTAAGGTTTTTTATTGCATTAAGTTGGTTATTAATGGTGGGATATGCAAGTTTTGTTGAATTTGGTGTTTCATGTGTTATGGCAATTACAATTTTAAAGAGAATAAATTATCTTTGGTTCCTTTTTGCAGTGGCCCCGAAATAAAGTCATAATGATGTTGCTTTTAGTTCATCTAGTTAGCCCAAAGTAAATATATCTAAAATGCCAAATTCAGTACCACATGAAATGAAAGTGACTATGCTCATTTCACTAAGTGCACATATGTGCTAACCACATACTTGAACATGGAATTGCTCAACAAGTTACAAATCAAAAAGAGGTTCAGAGTCTCATCACCAATAATGGATGGGAGTAGTTCTTTGCATGTTAAGGAAAGGTTTACCTTGACTTAACAAGAGACTTTTTATCTATGATGTGATATAGAATTAGGAGGCATAATGTCACTGATCTAGGTTATGATTGTTTCTATTTGGATGGTACACTTTATGAAATGACGTTTGTAAGTTTTTTTAGAACTATTAGGTTTCCTTTTACATAAACTAGATTGTTTTGATGGACATGACAAAGATAGTGTTTGGGACACAATCAAAGACCCTTTTACAAACACTTTATATGTGTTAAGGAAAACTAAGGCCCACTATCAGCACGATCATACTCTTCAAATTATTCATAGGTTTTTCTCAATATTGCTTATATGCCATGTAGATTCTGTTGGGCAAGTTAACTTGCCTGAAGCTTTTTTTTCAGCATATATGGTATATGGTTTTCAAATTAATGGTGCTATACATTGTTGGCACAATTTAGAGAAACTACAGTGGAATCAAAAAAAGGTCAAGAAAATATCTATTGAAGGCTAGGTAACGGTGTTGGTGAAAAGGACATATATCATCCTTTGAGAAGGTATCGAGTGCTACCCTTTATTACTTTTATTAACAAGAAGCTATTAAAGAATATAAAGATGGTAATCGATGATGAAGTACTAGATTGTGGCTATCAACTGATAGAGAGGTAGTAGTACTTATAAAAATTGAGCAAAGTTTAATCGGATTGCCTCGTGCTATAGATCAAGGAGCTGTCACATTAACCTCTCTACAATTTGCTTATTTTATTGAAAAGGTGGATGCCATAACAGCTAATCAAGTCTTATTCTAGTCTCAACTCGATCAGGTGATGCTTGGCCTTAGTGCCATAACATCGAATTTTGATGTTCATTTTTTACCTTTGCCACCATTAGAGCTTTAATTTGTAAGGAGTCCCCTATCACATTTTGTTATTTTATTTTGTTTATCTTGTTGAGGGAAACAAGATTTAATGTGTGGGGTAGGGAAGAAAATAAAGATGAACTTGATTGTTGAAGATGAAGAACTTTTTGCTAGGGGAAGAGGCAGTTTTTGTTGAAGAAGATGTTTTGAATTGTTAAAAATCTGTTCGATTTTGAACCATAAATTAGTTATTTTAGTTTTTAATTTTAATTTTAAGTTTTTGTTGCTGTTGAACTATTTAGTTTAGTTTCTTTTAATTTTTAAAATTTAGTGTCTAATTAGTTTAAATTTTTGTATTGCTTTGTTTTATATTTTGCATTTAATTTTAGTAGTTATTTTGTTAACCTTTACCTTAATTATTTTTTATTTTTGCTTTTAAGTTTGTTGCTTTTATTGTTATGTTGAGTTGGTTTTTTTTTTTTAATATCTTTAGTCTAGTTGGCCTCCTATTGTTCCTAGTTAGAATTAATTTAAACTTTAATTTGTGAACAGCTTATTTAGAGAACCTAATTTAGGAAAAGAGTAGTTGTATGTTTTAACGAGAATCTTTTCCAAATAATTCTTAGTTGGTCATATATCTTATGATTTTGTATCTATTGTGCACTTTGGGCTGTATTGCAAAAAGTTTAGAAAAACTAGTGTGTGAAAGCATTTAAGTGAAGGAATTTTAGGATATCTAGAACCTTTATCATCACCTTTCAAAAAAAATGTAGCAACTCACGCAAGCTTAGGACATGACCTAGGTAGTATTTCTTTGGTAATCACTTATAAATGACCTTTATCCCACCTTTTTACTTTTTTACCACTGCTAGCCCCATTGAGCTGATTCGGTATGCTGAAAGTGTACTATTTAATTATTTTTTATTCTTACACTTTGTTATTCACCTTGCAACTTAAATATTTTTACCTCCTTTATCTAAGATTTGACCATTCTAGGTTGGGTTGTATTATGCATTATGAGTGTTGAAAATATGTTATGCTAAATCGTTCAGGGTGTCAAGAATTAATAAAAAAATTTAAGTTTGGGGATAGTGTGAGTTAAAGAAATTGTAAATCTCGAGATACTTGTAACACCCTTATCCTATACTTAGCTATAATTACTATATCAGGTATCATTGAACATGCTTTACTATGCTTTTATGTCCATAATAATTTTTTTTACACAAATCCAACTTATATAAACTGTACTATTAAAAAACTTTACTATATGCTCAGGATTCTCTTTAAACAATTCAAGATTTACATCTATTAATCATCTATACATTACATCTTTATCAAAAATAAATAAAGATCTTGTAATCAAAATGAACTCAACAGTAGACTATACTTTTGTATATATAAAGCTTGCAATCTCTCTCTTATATTGGCCATCCTATCGCAGATATCATCATTGGGAAAAAATCCTTACTTACAACCTACATGGATGAAACACCCATGCTAAGCTATAAAACATAGTGGAAAACATAAAATATGTGGATGACCTCTTTCGAAGGTCATCAATCACACACATATACAATTTTTAAACGTAGAAAACCAATCATTTTATATACCTCATCTATAATTCATAAGTTCCTACATTTCAATCTTAAATAATCACTTTGATATACTCAAATATCTTAAAGGCATGGTAATGTATTCAAATAATTACCTTTTCTTATACATATGTGTAATATATTCCATGTATAAGACATATTTTTATTCGCTTGAATACTTGTTATTATTGTTAAACCATAATATCTTTACCTTGAGTATTATTCAAAACTCTTTAAAGAATTGCAATATTACCATTTCACTTTTATCTCTACATAAATCAAATTCACAAGTTATGAGTTCATAATTCATTTATTATTATCATGTAGTGAGTCATACCTATCTCTCATCTCATTTACACAATATTCAATAAGTAACATGTAGATGTGGTAATATATATTAACTTATATACTTTGCCAAAACATGACATTGCATAAGTATAATTTTGTATATTATGCATTCCTAGGTATAAGAAATATATTGAAGCCATCACAAGGATTTTCATACATACAATAACATAATACACTTTCACTCCATGTCATGCTTTTCCATATATTATACATTGATGCTTTTGAAAGTAACATATATATAAAATCATATAAGAAGAATTTGACTATAAAGATCATGCATTGATCACTTAGATCGCTGATAAAACATCAATATCAAGCAAGTTCATATGCATGACTTCTTGGTCTAGTATGACTATGTGATTCTAAAATGCCAAGTACTTATCTTCATAATATAGTGTCATATATGTATCATGTATTCCATCTACTATATAGGGATTTCATGTAAAAGTAATATGAATGTCAATTAAGAATTGTTATGCTTCCTTAGCCCTTTTGTTTGATATAATGCTTCTCTTTTACTTTGAATTAGGTCAACACTTTTCTAAAGAAGTGGATAACGGTTTAATAGGTCACATAAAGGCACCAAAGAGATACTAGAAGGTATTAGGTTACCCGAAGGCACCAAAAAGATAATAAGTCACCCGAAGGCACCAAAAAGATAATAGGTCACCCCGAAGGCATCAAAGAAATAAGAGGTCATCCAAAGGCACAAAAGAGATAATAGGTTACCCGAAGGCACAAATTAAACGGATCCAAATGGGGTCGGCTACAAACCAAATGGGGTTGTTATGATCCAAATGGGAACACGCCTATTTAGTCATCGAAATGGGGTTGACTACAAGCCAAACGGGGTTGAAATTATTGTAGCTACAAGGTACCCTTATAGGCATGGCTATCTATCCACACCCTAGACATAACGCAGGCAAATAAATCTCTTTACTTTTTCTTTCATACTTTGCTTTACTCTATTAGATCACACACACACACACATGTAAACTCATGTATAAGTGTGTTCAAGATAATCATATACATGTTCATGTAATACTTTCTTTAAACATGTGATCATTGTTGAGCATCGCTATTATGTACTTTGCTCTTATTCATCATGTGTGTGTATATATATATGTGTGTGTGTGTGTGTGTGTGCATGGTATCATATATATGTTCATGTATAAACTTTTTGCAAGCATGCTATCATGTACATGCATTATTGTTATACTTTTAATTGATTCAAGATATGTATCTCAACATGAACATATAAAGCAACATTTATCATCATATTACGATGTGTTTTTTTAGTCAAAATGTGCATGCCAGCATATTTATATTTTCAAGTTTCTGCATACATATCATATGCTTAGTGTCACATTTAAACATGCTTATAATTTCAAATTTGCACAAGCTTTATACTATCATACTCCCCAATGTATTCTTAATAAAACTATGAGTGCATAGAGCATACTTTAAGCATGTTATCATTTCATAAATATACCTTTACTATTCTCCATGTCCATCTTCTATGCATCTTTGTATATAATTACATCATCACATGTTCATATTTGTTCACACTACATTAATAGCTACTCACATATCATATATTTATGTGTACATCCAAAACTCATATATCGCATATACATTTGATTATCTCACTTTTATGATAAATTCATGATTTTATACTTTATACCATTTACTATACATATTTTATGCATTATCATATAATAAGAATTCATATACATATTCATTTACCATTTACCACACCACATACTCATATACATATGTAATCAAATAATAGGATACACCATCTCTAATGTATACACATGTATATCCAATCTCATGTGACAATAAAAGTAATTGTACATAAGCATATATAATTGTCATCATAAGTTTTAACATGATAATTCATAAATATAACCTATAGGCATCCACAACATATCTCAACTAATTAATAAGTATATTAGTTCAAATATTTTTCATATGTTAAGCTTTAATCAACTATTTATATGTTGTTTCTATATTGAGAAATGCTTCAAAGGTGTTTAAGGAGGTTTGGGTAAACTTCGGTAGCAAGTTGGGATCTATAAATCACTTATAAGTGAAACAGGTGACCGGTGTCTAGCAAGTGTACTAGATCGACTAGTAATATAGGGAAATAAGATTATGACCCAAAATATCAAACCCAAGGGAAACTTGTGCTTGTATTTACTATTTCAATTTCAAAGCCAATTTTCGTGTGTAAAAGAAAGAAGAGAAATCCCAAATTTATGATGATTTGAAGAATCAAAACTAAAATAATAATTTAAAACCAAAATAAAACAATTGAAAGAGTTAAAGTAAAGAAGAGATCTATTGAAAGCAAGTAAATTGAATGACTTAAAAATCAATATTAAAAACAACTTTCACTAAAGGACTATCCACCTTAACAAGTATTGCTATGACTTAAATAAAAGAAAACATACAAGTGATTATGGAGAATTCAGTTTAATAAACCCAGATAACTTTATTCAAGATTATCATTCCAAGCATTAAAATTTTCTTATTCAGATAAACTTAACACTTAGCATAAAGAACTAAATTAACTCTCCTAGATGTCTATTAAAGCCTTTCTCAAGAGATTTAACTTCAACCTATTCTTGGTTACACTTTTCTTAATCTTAACTTACTCAAATCAACACACAATTATAGCTTATTCAGATTATAATCATGCATTAATCCAACTAAATTAACCTAAGAGCATGCAAGTCATTATTCAACTGAAACCAATTAATTAACCAATGCTTAATCAAGTTAATAATCAACTTAAAATTGAGAAAAGACAAGACTATGTTTAAGAACCAAGAAATAACCAACTTGTATTAAAAATTGAAGAACAAACTCAAGTCATAACAATACAAGTTAAGGATTCAAGTATCCTTTAGAAAAAGTTAAAGAAAACTACTCACAAACCATTCTTAAAATTAAAACAACGTTTTGAAGAAAATAGTAAAAACAAAGAACGTAAAAACAAACGAATAAAACAAAGCTTAATTCTAAGGATTCGATCCTCTTCTTTTGTGTTTTGGACTCTATTTATAGGCAAAATTGTAGTAGACTCCTTGTTAAACTCCAGTCACAGAATAGAAATCAAATTCTGCTAAAACAGGAAGCTCGAAAATCCTTCGCGAAGTGGGAAAACTGGATCACGTGGCCACGCCCCTTAAAATTCATTCTCTACACTTGGTCACGTGTATATATACTCTTCCTCCACACGTGGCCACGTGTGGTCCTTCACTGGAATCCACGTGGTCACGTGTCTTCACTTAGTCCCTTCAATTTTCTTCACATGGCCACGGCTCTTCATGTATAATTCTTCACGTGGCCACGTGTCTTATGCTTCAATGTTTTCACATGGTCACGGCTCTTCATGTATAATTCTTCACGTGGCCACGTCTCAAGGCTCTGGACTGGATGCTCGTTTTCTCGCCTAAATCTCTCATATTTGCACTTTTAGCCCTAAACTTTGTCCTTTTTGCACTTTAAGCCCTTTATTAACAATTTAAACCTGAAAATCAAACAAAACATAGAATTAAATTCAAAAACATAAATATTAACAAATTAACTCTAAATTAACCTAAATAAAACCAAAACAACTAAATAACATAACTAAAAACATATCAAAAACTATATATAATTCACACTTATCAAATACCCCACACTTAAACTTTGCTTACCCTCAAGCAAATTAGAACAAATCCTCCTTCAAAACCATCAAACTTGTATAAAGATATGCAATTTCAAAACCAAACCTAGCATTTTAACACAAGCACTTAATATAAACTCTAAATAGATTAACTTCAACAAGAGAATATAAGCTAGTTTCCTTGAGTGTGTGAATATCAACACAACTAGGTAATGAAGTATAGAATATATGAATGCATAAGCATACAATCGGCTTCGTGCTTGAAACTCTAGAAACACAATAGGCCTCTCCTTTAGCACCGAAACCCGTAGGTCATCTCCACTAAACAACTTAAAACAAACTTAAAATCACATAGGTCTTTCAAAGGTTGTAATGGGGCTAAGGGTATGTTTATCAAAGAATGGATAAAAGATAATCAAAATGAATATAGCCATTCTAAGACAAAATAGATTAAAAAAACCCCAATAACTTAAACAATACAAATTCTGCTCATCCTTGCCTTGATTCCAAACTTTCTTTTAAAAGATAATATATCCTTTCACCAAGAAGTCATTATTTTTCCATTTTTCCTTTTACTACTCCCCACTTATATTTTTTCATATTTGCTAGTTCTCTTTTTCTTTCTTTTTCCCTTTTCTCAAACTTCAAACGTTCTCTCTTTTTTTTTTATTGAAACTAGCATTCACAAGCTAGCCTCAAGGTAATACAAGGTATATTTTCAATTGACTTCATCAATAACTTTGCTAAGACTTTCTTACTACACCCAATAAAACTTTACTCTTTTCACCCATCCATTTAATCCTAAAGTGGCCAATTCCATAGGGTGAGATAAAAGCTTTTTTTGGTTATATGGTTAAAACATTAGGTGTAACAAGAAAATATTAATGATACGCATTAAGCATACCTTATAGGCTCAAAATGGCTTAACAAAGGATAATTTCATCAAGGTAGGACACAAGTTTTTAAGAAAGTTTATCAAGAAAATTATTGCCTAGATCATTTTCTAAGTTGCTTGAGTTGTTCATATGCTTTGAAGGGTGATGAGGAAGGTTCTAGTGCTCTAAATTTTCTTACTTCACTACTTCATTGCATTGATTTTTTTTCTCTAAGTTAAAACTGGTCTAAGTGCTTTTAAGAATTTGAAAACTAACAAACATTTATCAAGTTGAAAATTAACCCATCCAAAGGCATATTAAACAACATAAATGTTCTCTTGCTAAGCAAAGGTCCAAAACATGCATATTCCATATCCAAGTTCAAAGTGTTCCAAGTTTTGAAGTCAACTAGGGCAAACTAAGTTTTCGTGCAAATTAAATGAAAAGGTGAACTACATAAGTCTTTAATACGTTTTACAAACTTTAGAAAACAAACAAAACATAAACACAATAAAAGAAAAGAAAATAAAACACAAAACACAAAATAACAAAGTTTGATTCATGAAAAAGAAAAAAAAAGTTGAAGACAAACTCCCTAAAAGGAGGCTACCCCCTCCTCAAAATTTTACTGTCCACAGTAAATGATGATCTATTCCGGTGGAGGTGGTGGTGGAGGAAACCGCTGCCAAAAGTGATGGATAAAATGCTCAACTCTCCTATTTCCTTCCATGACCGTATCACAAAGCATATCCAATCTTCCTTGCATTTGATCGAGTCTAATTTATTGAGCATCCATCCGGCTACTTAATTGATTAAATGGTGCTTCCCATTTCGGTGTTGTAGGCTCATTGATGGGGGAAGGCACAGCTGTGGCAATATACTCCTCATTTGGTTCCTCTTGCTGCTCCTCAAACCGAATATTGTTCTCTCTTAAATACTCCTCTCGAGTTGCCCAATGACCACGAGGCCTAGGGATCGAAATTTTCATCCTTTTCAGTATTTTATTATCAATACAAGGCAAATCTCCTTTAAGTGGTTCTCCATAAATCGGATTCTCAACTGCAGAAGCTAAAACTGTAGCTATCCACCCTATAAAAATATTATCAATGTGTCCTGGCATTTTCTGCAAGTCCTTAATTCGAGTAGCTATAATGCCCACTCCATTTAGTGTTATTCCATCCATCATGCATCGGAGAACCATTGCTTGAGATACACTAATGGTGCTTGCATTCTTCAAATTGTTGTACATACTCTTTGCAAGAAAACGATGAATGATTCGTAATGCATGAGTCCTTAAAGCATGGACCTTGCATTGTCCCCCTACCCATGGCTCATCTAATTCAAGATCCTTGATTCGTTCCCAATTTTCCACAGGCGAAGCATCTTCCCATTCAGTAGGGGCATTTGGCACAAATCCAAGAATTTCAGAGACCTGACTAAAAGTTAAGGAATATCCTTTCTTACCAAACTTAAAACCGACTGTGCCGTCCTCTGCATCTCTCTTAAAATAGCATTCAAAAGAATACAAGAAATCCCGTCCCATATCTGGATATACTTTCGATTTCTTTCCAACGAACTTCCCCCAACCAATATTTTGAATCAACGGTTCTATATCCTGATCCCATAAATTTCCAGACTGGATATTAAGGAACAAATGGCTTAAATAAGCGGGCTGGACATAGGTACACTTGCTGAAATAGTCAAATTTATTGATCTTTGCCCTGTCTACATACGACGGAATGCGTATACTAGATGAACTTGCTATATCAGGATATTTGGTCCTTCGAGGTGCCACTACAACGAAAGAAAAACACAATGTAAGTGTTGACTTGTGACCCGAAACATACTAAGGTGTAAGCACATGAATCATGCATTAAATGAATTTAAGCACACATGGATGAAATGAAAAATTGATAGCATAAATGTCCCATATAGATGTGGAGATCAACATGATATACATAAAATGTATCAATAAGCTGGGCACAAAGAATATGTTAAAACAATGCCTATATGCATGAATTGCATCCCTGCACATCATAAATATGCCAAGCAAAGAGTGAAAGTTGAGTGTTTTTTTTAAAGAAAACTTATTGGGGCATTTCATCGAACACGTTGTGGGCACAAGTTTGAGCATGAATTTAAAAAGCATAACAAAGATTTTTCACTGCCCAATTGCATACCTAGCATCTATAACATGCATATAATACTCATAATCATCCAAAGAAGCAAAAATAATTAACATGCAAACAAAATGTTAAGTGCAAATTAACCTAAAACCTAAACATTCATGAACAAAAATAGCATAAAACACAACAATGGATGATAACCAAACAATAATTAAGGAGTAATGAGAGTAAATACTTACTTGGAAGTGAGAATCACACCAAAATTACAGCACAAAGTTGAGGTGGTGTGTGTGAGTTGTGAAAAACCTAAAATAATGAAGAAAATATGGAGAAGGAAGAGATAATGGGTAGGAGAGAGCGAAAAATAAAGAGAAAGCAAATGGAGATGGTGATGATCAGTGATGAGTGAAAATTCGTGGGCACGGGTGACTTTTGTGTTGGTGAGGCATGGGCACGGGAGAGAGCAAAATAAAATGAAGAAAAAGCAAACAAAAAATCGTGAAATGGTGTATATATGCAGCGTGATAAGGCGTGGCTACGTGAGGTTCAAGTGAAGAACCACACGTGGTCACGTGTATTCTTGTTCTAGGATTATGCGTGGCCACGTGTGGTCTCTCTATTAGAATCCACGTGGTCACATGTATTAAATGAATTTTACACTTCAACAACCCGTGGCCACGTGATGGCAAAGGGAGAGCCACACGTGGTCACGTGTACATGCATTTTCCTACCTCAATTGCTTCGTTTTTGAAACACATACACACAAAACTCTTCCTTAAATGCACTTTTTTCTATTTTAAGCTTTGAAAACACGAATTTTTTCCATTAAAAACATGTCCTCTTTTAAAAACCTTGATTTACTCACTTCTTTTCATGAATCAAAACACTCAAACACACAAAAATGCAAAAACACAAAAACTCAAGTAAAACTTAACTATAAAAAGAAAAAAAGATAAAGAATAGAAGTTCTGAGTTTTTAAAGTCTCCAGCTAGACTTTCCAAACCATTTTTTAAGTATCTTGAAGAACTATGGTTGCTTCAGCAACCTCTTGCTGTCCGATTTGGTTTGGTTTAAGCCGTTTAGATTTCAGCTTTCGTTTGGTCTTTTCTTTATAAAATGCTACATTGTCATATAACCATTGTTGAATTTTATCAAGTTCATTGAACTTTTGTTGAGGTTGCACTACCGGCTTAAAATTATCCTCTTTGGGTGTATGATGTGTGCAATAATTGGAGCTAATCCCTTTTAAGTCGGACATTGCCCAACCAGTTTCTCCTATGTGTTTCTTGAGGACTCCAATGAGCATTTCTTCTTCCAAATCTATCAACAAAGATGAAATAATTACCGGATCAGCATTATCACTTAAAAATACATATTTCAAATGAGATGGAAGTGTTTTAAGTTCAGAATCTCCCTTAGGAGGGGATGGTTCATCCTCCGTTTCATCATCTTCACTATTCTCTTGTTCCAGAATTTGTATAAGCATTTTCTCCTTTGTATCCAACTCTTCCATTTTCTTTGGATGCATTAAGCAACTTTGAAGCTCATCTTTGAGAATGATTTTCTCTTGCTTTGTGTTGACATATTCTTGAATTTCATCAACAAAACAAACTACAAAAAAACAGCGAATTAGCGACTAAATATCTCCGTCGCTAATTAGCGACGGATTAGCGACTATTTCTAATTTTAGTCGTGGAAATGTATTTGTCATAAATTTAGCGACGAAATAGCGATTGAACACTTAAAACAGTCGCTAAATTTGGCGGGAAAGAATGGCGCCTTTTTTTGCGACGGATTAGCGACGGTATATTTTGTCGCTAAAATTGTTTCTATATTTTCAATTTTGAAAATTAAGTTTCAGAAAAATAGCGACGGAAATACGTCGAACATTTCGTCGCTAAAATTATTTTTATTATATTATATTATTTATCTATTTTCATTTAAATTTTTAAATAGATTTATAATTTTATTTATTGATTTTACCAAACATTATAATATTAATAAAAAATATACATACATATTTATGTTTGCTAATTATTTTTAATAATTTAAAAAAAAATATTTTATATGATATTATTTGCCTATTTTTCAAAAATTTATAATTTCAATTATTCCAAACATTATAATAAAAATGAAAAATAAAAATACATATTTATCATTACCAATTAAGATTAAATTATAATATTAATAAAAAATTTATATGCATATTTATGGTTAATAATTATTTTAATTTAATTTTACAGATAAACTATGTGTTACAATTATTATAATTACATTATGAAGATTAATAAAAATAAATATTTGTAAAATAGTAATATAAAACTTATTATCTTATTTAAAATATTTATGAAAAATTTTGAAATTTATTTTTATTTTGTAAAATTTTGATCAAATATTAAATTATTAGAAATTCTAATTATATATATTTATCAAAACATCCTTGAATATAAAGACAAAATAATGAAAATTGACGGGCACATTATAATTTTTTAATTTTATTTTTTTACTTGCAATCGTATTAATTATATTATAATTATAATGCCCCAAAACTCAAGTGACCTAATAATTTTGAAAGGTGAAAATGAGTTTTTAAGGTTTGATTTTTAATGTCCCAAATATATATAAAATAGGGAGTAACCCAAAACCATAAAGCTTATACTACTTTTTTTTGGTCGTAATTTTCAAACTCTTAGATATTTTGATTAATCAACACATGTCCCAATAAATCAGTTGTTTATTTTGTATCTTTAGACATACAACATGCAATTTCTGTAAAATGTAAATTAAAAAATAATATATATTTTTTTTAATTTTTCATTCAACGGTCCATACATACTGCATTTAATAAAACCATTATAGTGTATTATTCTTTCAATAATCCAGATCGTGCTTACAATTAATTAATAATTAATATGGTTAAAAATGAAGATAAGTGAAGAAAAAGCAATGACTATGATTGCAAGAAATTGATATGATATATATCAATTGTGGAGAGGAGAACAACAAGTGGGCACAAAATCATAAACCAAGAAAAATGCCAATGCCAATGCCAAACAAATATTTTCACGAATTGGCCTTTTCATATTTTCTTTTTTCATATTATATTTGCCACAATTTATTATTTTAGTCCCTAACAAATATTTTTTTTCTTTAATTTATTCCTTGTTTATTTTTCAAATCATCGAATCTTTTTAACCCATAAATTAATCAGTATTAAATATAATTAAGGTTGTCCATGGATCCATAATCATTTTATTTATTTTATAAACACTTTCTCATCTTAATAATTACTTGATTTATAGTTAATTAGTCCTGCTATTTTGATCATTAGCTAGCTTTTAAAAAACATCGCAATGTCCATCTTAATAAATATATATATATATAAGGTTTTATGCTTTACTTGAAATTATAGAAATCCTAGAATCCTCTAGAAGGAACTATCAGGGCCAAAAAGACGAGAAAAAGAGATAAAAAAATTAAATGAAAAGGGAAAGGAAAGGAGAGGGGAAGAGAAGATCGGGGATTGGGAACGGGAAGAGCGCAGGGGTGGGGTTGCTTCGTCGGTGGCATTACGCCAGCTGTTCCATCGACGACGGCTGTTCCGTCACTGGTATTTCCCCAACGGTCGGTTCCTCCATTAGCTCCGGCATCCAACGCCCTCCCCGATTGCTTCTCCTAGGCCAAAATTGCCACTCCTTTCCAGCCTCATACGGCAGCGACTGGTGGGTCGAGCAGCACCGACGAACTTCTGGCGGTTAGGCAAGTCCAGCGGCACCCTCCTCCGGTTGTCATCCACCAGAACCAAGCAGATCGACAATAAATGCATTTGCGACTTCCAGTGTAGATCTACGCCGTAAACGGAGTCCGTTGGGCACGTAACTACCGCTGTCGGAATCCTCTTGACGTCGGCTACCTTTGGGTGTGGTCGTTTTCACGCCGGCAAAACTCCGGTCAAGCTCCGGCGAGGCTCCGGCGAGCACAGTAATGGACTACAATGAGGAAAAATGCAAGAATTTGACTTCAAATGGTATGTGACTACAAAAATTGCCTCTGTGAAATTTATTAAATTAATTTTGAAATTTGGTTAAGAATTATTTTGTTTCTTTAAATTAAGTGTTTGTTGTAGTGTGATTTATTAGGAATAATATAATTGCTGGTGTAGTATGGTGTATGAAGCAATGAAATCTGATGTCATTGCACCCTCTACATGGAAAATTTTTGGTTGTCAGAATGGTATGAGATGACTTGTTTATCTTATCTTCTGATGGCTGAACACAGATATGCTTAAAACTTGGTTACTCTGCAGGACTACGTCTTTTTAAAGAAGCAAAAGATTCAGATTCTCGTGGAGGGGTTAGCTGCATTTCCTTTTTAATTTTAGTTATTTGTTCTTCTAATCTTAAATATATTTAACTTTTTCAGCACTGCTATGTTTTCATCATTTGAATATTTCTGTAACTTTTCCAGCACTGGGATGATCATCCTGCAATCATGGCTGTGGGCATTGTTGAGGGGACTCCAGAGGCCATTTTTCAGGCTATCATGGATCTTGGTCCATCAAGATCAGAGTAAGATTGCTAGATTACATCTTTGTTTTCCTGACCTTAAGTTTGATTGTAATACACAAGTTACAGAATACAAAAGAGAAGCTAAAAACAAAAAATAAAATAAAATAAAAAAGCACAAGTCACATTATTAATGAACTAAAGCTCTAATGTGGTTCAAATCAGCTACAGCCTTAATTTATAAGGATTTTTCCAGATGAAAATTTTATGCCTGAGATTGAATTTTCAAGTGTCATAGGTGGGACTTCTGCTTTTACCGAGGTAGCCTGGTTGAGCATCTTGATGGTCACACAGATATTATTCACATGGAGTTGTACAGTAATTGGTTACCCAGGTTAGACTCTAAGCCTGTTTGAAAAGAGAAATTCACTTCTAATGCTATCAATAACTCATAATGTTTTGCAGGTTGATGAGAAGAAGAGATATGTTATTACGACGTTATTGGAGAAGGGAGAATGATGGCACATATGGTAGTACTATTACGGGAAATGTATATATTGGATTAAATTTTTCCAGCCCCTTTTACCAGTCCTAATCCTTTTAATCTGATTGTTTCTCAGTTATTCTGTTCCATTCGGTGATTCACAAGAAGTGCCCACAACAGAAAGGCTATGTTCGAGCGTGCCTTAAAAGTAATGTATGCTTTGCACTTGGATATTTAAAGTATTCATTTGATTCTTTTTATTGCCACTTAGAAATTTAAAGTATTCATTTGAATCATCTCCACCATATGCTTGAAAGTATTGCAAAAATTCCTATACCAGTTTTTGGTGCCATTAATTACTCTATACACTCAATGGTAAAATATCATCAAACAAATAATACTATAGACTGCTGCCGAGGAAGTGAAATGAAGCTTATGTATACCAATTTGAAGTTTGAAGTTCCATATCACATAGTGATGACTGATAAGTATAATAATGAAGTTCCGTATCGCATAGTGATGACTGATAAGCATAATAATGGTCCCAAGAAAACTTTCGGAATAGAAGAATTTTGTTTGTGTATTGGATATGTATGTATTCAATTTGTGTTGTTAATATGAATCTCAGTCATTATCATTCTTAGGAGTCACAATTGTTTTCCCACTTTTGAAAAATATAAGACATCATGTTAAAAGTAAAAATCCTGTGCTTGGCTTCAATCAAGATTTCAATCTCATTTGGTTTCCAATTTCTAATATGGAACATGCGAATTAATATCGAAATGAGTTCGGGTGATAGGGGCGGTGGATTGAAATTCATAAGCTGTGATATTACCATGGCTGTTCAAAGTATGAGTAAAGATTGTTCAATCTACACGGTATGATAAAAACCCAGTGATGACTTAATACTGCCGAATTTGACCTTGGAGATCACCTTTCACGTTAGTGCTCACGTTTTCTTTGACTTCCATCGTGAGCTATTTCTTTTTTAAGGAAAAGACCTTGTTGTGCAGCTTTGTTGTATAAATTTGATGTCAACCAAAACAATATTCAATTTATTTTTAGTTTTATATGACATGCTATCCCTTCTGTTGAATCCGTTTTGAATTTTTTAAGACTATAATGTTGCAATGCAATTACGCTAACTAAGATGCATCCTCCTTGTTCAATTTCAGCAAACATCCCAATCGTGTTAAGGGCTCAAACCAGCAATCATTTAGATCCATTGTCTGCTGCTGAAATCTCTGTGGCAGTAGCAACCGTCCACGCTGCTGGAGCCACTCCTGAGGTTGTCAAATATACTATGACCCTTCTTTAATTACCATTTTCTTTGAGAACAGATATTGCTTTTTGTCAATATCCTAGTATGTTCATGCTCTAAAATGGTGAGCTTATTAACATTTTTTTTCCTTTTAAGGTTAGAGACAGCATGCGTTTCATTGAGGTGGTTCTTTTGGAACCAAATCCTACGTGTAGGAATTGTGATACAAACCAAATCCTCTTTCAATTCCCTTTAAATGAGCTGGCTTCTCTTATTTCCTAAAATGACGAATTAAACATAATGATGGGGACCTGGTCAGCTTTAAAGCTGTGACTCCTAGATAAGTGCATGCTTAAATGTTACGGTGACATGAAATTTTCATTTTTTTGGTTATTACAGGATGGAAAAATTAAAGCGGAAGTTAAACTTACAGCTTTGGAATAGTGGGAGCAGGGCTGCAATTTATAAGGATTTGAATAGAGATGTTTAATTTGCTTAGTCATTCCTAAGTCTCTTTATTTGAAATTAACTGCATGTGTTTAATAAAATTTTGGGTATATATGATTATCTATTATGAATTTGGTTTATATATGATTATCTATTTGTTTTTAGCTTAATTAACTGCACGTGGCTACTATTTATGCATCCTCGTTGTTTTTTCTTTTTAGAGGTACAGTGCTTCATTTTATGGTGTAGATTGAAGCAAGAGATCATTGATTGAGCTTGAAGCAGAGGAGCGTATGTCTTACTGCTGTGAAAAGGTATAACATATAAGAGTAATTTTAAATTAGCAAATTATATTTATTGAAAATTGACTTTAAATATCTGAAAATTCACATCATCACTCAGCCTTTGCTTGCAATATGGGATTGTTTGTGTTCAGATGATTGAAATTTTGCAACAATATATACTGTAAAATTTTTATATTTAGTAGAATATGCAGGTGAATGCATTTATGATGTTCATTTCATTACTTTGTGGCTTAAACCTGGGTTCCGTTTTTGAGTTGTTGGCAATTGAGTATTTCTTATTTAGTCTTTTTGAAAATGCTTTGTTAAAGATCAGTTCCTTATTTTCAATCTCATATTTGAGTGCTGGAGACATCACCAGAGACCGTATCTGCATTATTGCTTGGCCTTGAATATGTAATTAACATTTCATACATTAATGACATAGAGGCTTTAAGGGATGGAATTCTGTTCTTTGAGGTCTTTACTTTGAATTAAGGTATTATTTTCTTTTAGTTACATGTTTAATGACATATTCATTTTTTGGCACTGTTTGCTTGTGGCACTGTTTTCCTTGTGGGACAAGACCTGACATGACATCAGTATAGTTTGTTAAAATAGCATCGATATTGGTTGTTCGGTGAATGAAATCAGAACATGTTTTTATTTACATTTTCTTCTGCTGCAGGAACAACAAATGGTCATGCCTGGCCATCGGGAATCCAACTTGCAAAAAGAATTAAACCGCTACATTACCACGGCTACAGCTTTTGGTGGCATCTGCATAGGTGCATTGACAGTGTTGGCTGATTTCATGGGTGCGATTGGATCTGGGACTGGGATTCTTCTTGCAGTCACAATCATTTATCAATACTTTGAGACGTTTGAGAAGGAGAGAGCAAGCAAACTCGGCTTCTTTGGTTTCTAAGCTTATGTCTTGTTTAAGATTTGATGGATGGTGGTACATCCCTTAAAGCCTCTATGTCATTAATGTATTGCGTGGTATGTATTGATATTTTTGAACAAAATCTTGAACCAGACTAAAGATTCGATATTATGAACTGATTTGCTGAAACCATCGAGGAAGGCATTTGATGTTTGGCTACTTAGAAAATATACACAAATTTGAAAGCTGATGATGTATATGAATATATTGTTAATTTGGATGTTATTTTTAATATTATTGTTTATTATTTAGGATGATACTTTGTGGAGTCACAAAGTCTTTATTACTTCAAGTAATTTATAATTCTATATTAGTTATGAATTGATATTATGTTTTATATTATAAATTTATAAATTACATTTGGATTTGTATTTACATATTTATGTATGGTCTCTATTAAATATTAGGTAAACAATGAATTAATGTATTGTTTAATTATATGTAAAAAAATAAATTCATAAATTTAAAAAATTTAACATTGTTAATATAGCGACAGAATAGCGACGAGTGTACTAGTCGCTAAAAATATGCTAATTCAGTAAATAAACGTATATTAGCGACGGTAACAGCGACTCCAAAGTTCGTCGGTAATTTTTAGCGACTAAAAATAGCGACGTAATATTTCGTCGCTAAAATATTCTTAATATATTGGCGACTGATTTTAGGGGTTAATTAGCGACGGATTTTTAATTTTAGCGACGAAAATTGTGTCGCTAAATTTAGCGACTGTTTTCCGTTTTAGTCGCTAAAATCGCCAGCGACGGCCAAATAGCGACAAACCGTCGTTCCGTCGCTATATTTAATTAGCGACGGAATTTCATTAAATAGCGACGGAATTGTCCGTCGCTAATTCTCTATTTTTTTGTAGTGAGTACTCTATATTTAAATGGACTCTTCAAAATCATACGAGGGGTATTTTAAAATTTTATTGACATTGAAACTCATTTTCTCCTCGTTGAATCTTAAAGTAACTGTTTGTCCATGAACATCAATTAAGGCTCTTGCTGAGTTCAAGAATGGCCTCCCCACAATTAATGACACTTTTCTATCTTCTTCCATGTCCATCACCACAAAATCAACCGAAAATATGAAATTTCCTACTTTTACCAATAGGTCCTCGATGATTCCTTTTGGCCTCTTCACCGATCTATCCGCCAATTGAAGTGTCATTCGGGTTTCCTTTAAATCACCTATATTTAATTTCCTGCAAATTAAATAAGGCATCAAATTAATACTAGCACCCAAATCACATAATTCATTTCCAACAAAATTACCTCCTAATTCACAAGGTAATGTAAAACTACCTGGATCTTTTAATTTTTTAGAAATTTTATTGGTTAATATGGCACTACAATTACCGAACAATTGAACCGTTCCTATGCCTTCTAGCTTTTTCTTATTAGAGCACAATTCTTTCATAAATTTAGCATATTTAGGCATATATAATAAAGCTTCAGTAAATGGTAAGTTTATATATAGCTTTTTAAACATGTCCAAAAATCTACTCAATTTTTCATTTTGTTTCTCTTTTCTAGCTAGAATAGGAAATGGTAATTGAGATTCATCAAAAACAGTAGAAACAAGTTTTTCCTTACCTTTACCCTCTCAACTGTAGGAGATACTTTTTCAGTATTTTTTGAGTTAGAATTACTTACCTCCATTGTCGGTTCCACCTTTTTAGAAGAATTCTTACCAAGTTCAGTCTTCTCTAACTCTTTCCCACTCCTTAAAGTGATTGCTTTGGCTTCCTCTTTTGGATTTCGGTCTACATTGGATGAAAATTTCCCTTGAGCACGGTTTGATAAAGAACTAGCAAGTTGCCCCATTTGGTTTTCTAGGTTCCTAATGGATGCCTCTTGGTTTCTCATCCAAATATCTTGCGATTTCCATCTAGCATCTTGACTAGATAAAATTGAGTTTTGGGAATCCATGAAATTTGCAATCATTTCTTCAATATTAGATTTCTTTTCTTGAGGAGGGGGAGGTTGAGGTTTTTGAAAATTGGGTGGTTGGTAGTATGCTTGTGATGGGTATTAATTTGGGTAATGAGGTGGAGCTTGGTTTTGGTATGGAAGTTGATTATTGTGAGGTTGATTATGATTAAATTGGGTCTAGAATTAGGGTTAGAAGAAGAACCTTGATTACCTTCCCTCCATGAAAAATTTGGATGGCTTCTCCATCCCGCATTGTAAGTGTTGCTATATGGGTTCAAGGCATTTACTTCTTTCACCATTCCTTCATTGTTCTTCATTCCCAAAGGTCCTTGAATTCCTGCATAAGAATTAACTTTATTAGATAACATAGAAACATTTTTAGCTTTAAGCTCATTTATTTCTTTTGAATATCTCTTTTCCATTAATTCTAATTGAGCTTTCAACATAGCTACTTCATCAATATTATGAACTCCCTATTTCTTTTGAGTTGCTCTAGAGATTGCCCATTGAGCATCATTGGTGGCCATCTCATCAAGGAGTAAAAATGCATCCTCGAGAATTTGATTCATGAAACTTCCATTTGAAGCTGCATCTAACAAAGATCTTGTTGATGGATGGGCACCTGCATAGAAAATATGCATTAATTGAAAAATAGGAACTTCATGATGTGGACAACTTTTTAAAAGTCTCCTAAATCTTTCCCATGCTTCATGGAATGGCTCCTCATAAAATTGCTGGAAGTCACTAATTTGTTTCCTAATGAGGGCAGTCTTAGTAGGTGGGAAGAATTTACAAAGAAATTTTTCTTGCATTTGTTGCCAAGAATGGATGGATTGATTTGGTAGCATTTGTAGCCAATCCCTAGCTTTTCCTATGAGGGTAAATGGAAAGAGTTTCAACCTAATTGCATCAATCGATACATTAGGAATTTGCACAGTGTCACTCACTTCTAAGAACATATCCAAATGTTGTGCAGGATCCTTTATGTCCGAACCCGAAAATTGATTTCTTTGTACCATAGTGATGGTAGCGGGTTTAATCTCAAAGGGTTGGTGGTGAGGAATCCTAATAGTTCTATGTTCTTCATTCCACCTAGGGATAGCATAATCCCTAATGGTTCTAGGTCTATACCCATTCCCGGGAGCTTGGTGGGGTATGTGTTGCTCTTCAATCCCAGGTGGTGGATCATTCATAGGTTGTTCTATTTCTGGGTCATTCATATTGCCTCTTAACCTTCTAATCCTATGGAATGTCCTTTCAATTTCAGGGTCTAATGGTAGGATGGGGTTGTTTCTCACCATAAACCACTAGTCACCCAAAAAGAAAATAAGAAAATAGATGAAGAAGAGAAGAAAAACACACTAAAATAACTTTAAAATCAAAATAAATAAACAAACGCCAATGATTCCCTGGCAACGGCGCCAAAAACTTGACCGGTGTCTAGCAAGTGTACTAGATCGGCTAGTAATATAGAAAAATAAGATTATGACCCAAAATATCGAACCCAAGGGAAACTTGTGCTTGTACGTGCTATTTCAATTTCAAAGCCAATTTTCGTGTGCAAAAGAGAGAAGATAAATCCCAAAGTTGTGATGATTTGAAGAATCAAAACTAAAAACAATAATTTAAAACTAAATTAAAACAATTGAAAGAGTTAAAGTAAAGAAGAGATCTATTGAAAGCAAGTAAATTGAATGAGTTAAAAATCAATATTAAAGACAACTTTCACTAAAGGACTATCCACCTTAACAAGTATTGCTATGACTTAAATAAAAGAAAACATACAAGTGATTATGGAGAATTCAGTTTAATGAACCCAGATAACTTTATTCAAGATTATCATTCCAAGCATCAAATTTTCTTATTCAGATAAACTTAACACTTAGCATAAATAACTGAATTAACTCTCCTAGATGTCTATTAAAGCCTTTCTCAAGAGATTTAACTTCAACCTATTCTTGGCTACACTTTTCTTAATCTGAACTTACTCAAATCAACACACAATTATAGCTTATTCAGATTATAATCATGCATTAATCCAACTAAATTAACCTAAGAGCATGCAAGTCATTATTCAACTTAAACCAATTAATTAACCAATGCTTAATCAAGTTAATAATCAACTTAAAATTGAGAAAAGACAAGACTATGTTTAAGAACCAAGAAATAACCAACTTGTATTAAAAATTGAAGAACAAACTCAAGTCATAACAATACAAGTTAAGGATTCAAGTATCCTTTAGCAAAAGTTAAAGAAAACTACTCACAAACCATTCTTAAAATTAAAACAATGTTTTGAAGAAAATAGTAAAAACAAAGAACGTAAAAACAAACGAAGAAAACAAAGCTTAATTTTAAGGATTTGATCCTTTTCTTCTGTGTTTTGGACTACTATTTATAGGCAAAATTGTAGTAGACTCCTTGTTAAACTCCAGTCACAGAATAGGAATCAAATTCTGCTAAAACAGGAAGCTCAAAAATCCTTCGCGAAGTGGGAAAACTGGATCACGTGACCATGCCCCTCAAAATGCCTTCTCTACACGTGGTCACGTGTATATATACTCTTCCTCCACACGTGGCCACGTGTGGTCCTTCACTGGAATCCACGTGGTCACGTGTCTTCACTTAGTCCCTTCAATTTTCTTCACATGGCCATGGCTCTTCATGTATACTTCTTCACGTGGCCACATCTTCTCCAAGGCTCTAGACTTGACACTCGTTTTCTCGCCTAAATCTCTCATATTTGCACTTTTACCCCTAAACTTTGTTCTTTTTGCACTTTAAGCCCTTTATTAACAATTTAAACCCCGAAAATCAAACAAAACATATAATTAACTTCAAAAACATAAATATTAACAAATTAACTCTAAATTAACCTAAATAAAACCAAAACAACTAAATAACACAACTAAAAACATATCAAAAATTATATATAATTCACACTTATCAACAGGGGAGGGTCACAGTCATTACCGAAAGAGTACTGACTGTGACATAAGGGCACTTTCGATTTTGGACTGATCTCACGGTTAGTACCAGAATTTTCTACTGATTGTGACATGCATTCTGTCTATAGGCAGATTTATCGATTCATTGTGTTCATAATTTTTGACCTTCTAAATATCATTTTTAGGCCAAGTGGAATTCTACAAACTTATTCCCCTCTGTTTTTAGTTTCTAAAATATCAAAAATCATCTCAATATCATTTCTATATTTTAAGATATTTTCCAAACACTGAGATTTATTCCAAGAGATAGGGCAACAGACTATTCCGATTTTCAAGCTAAATTTTGACCCATTTAAAAGTTGATTTAGAATTCAATTTCTTTATATGAAATCTAGACCTAGATATATAGTTTCTAACCTAACTCTATCATTAAGGAACCATCATCTATCACCCTCCAAATCTAGACATTAATTAAGTAACCATCATCTATCATTACACAAGCTTTGTGGTTACCATTAACCTGACCCTTAATGTAGAGAAGGCGACTATGAGTCCTTTCTTCTATAGGTAAGTCAATATTAGAGTACACCACATTCTTTCTAGTTCCTCCCTTAACAAAATCCAGCAATTTGGAGGGTGATATGGTAGTAGCAACAGTAGCCTCATTGAAATCCTTTACCAACTTCTCTGTTTATGAGGAAGACTATCTCAATAAGTCCTAAATGCCTATTTGAGCCTATTTCTTTTTTATTTTGCTTGATTATTTGATCATTCTTAACCTCTTTCTTTATAGACACTACAGCATAATCCAGTTGCCTTTCAACCGCAAAGGCCATTCTTTCACTCCTTGTGATTGCCTTCACTTCTTTCTCTTCCTCATACTCATTGGTTGAACTCTAGATATCAATGGGCACCAAAGCCCCTTTGTTCTCACTCTCTGTAGGAGTATCCCAATAGTTAATCATAAAAACTAGCTAATTTGCTTTAGCTAGCTTTGTAACCACCCTTTTTCTTCCTATCCTTCCTCCCTGGATCTCAAATTTGCTTGCTATCAATCAAATCTTGAGTCTTATTCCTTAAAGTGCGAAAATAAACAGTCAAGTGCCCAGTGTGCTGATGGTATGCACAATATTGGTCCTTCCTATGATAGGGCAACCCTTAATTCTTTATAGCCCTTAGTAGGAGAGGCTATAGCTTCCATTCTTTAACAAATCTACTCAAAACCCAATAAACCAATTTCCCCAGATTGGAATAGTGCTTCTAACTAGCTTTTGTAACAGACACCTCTATAATATTTCCAACTCAGTTATATCCATTGCTATTCCTAATAGCTTTACTACTACTGAAATTCCTCCTTGTATTCTCACTATTTACCCTTCTACCTAGGTACTCTCATTTAGCTTCTATGGCTATATCCTTTAAAGACTCCTAGTCATAACCACATGCAAGCATAACATAGCCTTTCAACCTTATTATTTCCACATAAGAGGTCATACAGTCACTTTCCTAGGTGGGCTTAGCCTATGGGTCAACAGGGTACCCAACGAATGCATATGGTGCATGGTGGAGAACCAGCAACATAACCTCTCTAATCGAAAGTACAGGCATATGGATTTTAACCATTATATATTTTGACTAACTCCGAAAAATCGGGTCGAGCCCGTCAGGGCATGGTATCCTTTGACCGGTACCGTTTTAAGTTATTTGAGTTTGATTAATACATAAAGGTCTACATAACAAGTAAAAGATTATTATGGTTATACAACCTAGGGGAAGTTGCTATTGTCATTACATGGGTTTGAGTCAAGGGTGATAAAATTTTAGGTTTACCCAAGCATGGTCCCTTCCAATATGTCTAAATCATTATCAGCATAATGATCGATGGGTCACCATTTTATATACCATTTGGTATTAAACTTGGGCTGGTGGATCTCCTTGACACCTATCTACATTGAGTGAATATAAGGCATGCTTTAGGATAGCACCGACTCTAAAAAGGGATGCCTAACTTAATTTTAAGGCTCTAAGATGTATGCAAAAGATGCAATTTAGAAAGGAAATAAGATTAATAACAAAATCTAATTATAAAGAACTTAACCAATATGATTTTTTTGGAGCAAAGTCTCTTTAGTCCATAGTGGATTTGCCATTGTGACATGTGTCGAAGCCACACTTATTTTTAAGTTTGCTCTCGAAGACTCACTTTTAGGGTTCAAGATTAGAGGAGGCTCGCTTAACTTACAAATGGCTACTTTGCAATAAAAAAGGATTAAGTCCAAATTATTATTGGTATTCAACCTATGAAGGCATTTACTAATGGCCAAAAAAGGTAGTTGTTATGGAGTTGCCACTCGATAGAACATTGGGAAGTCAATCTTGATCTTTTGATGCTTAAATAAAGATTAGTGTTTGGGACATCACTGTTATTAGGCATCTTGGTTAGGCGTTGTTTTATAATTGATTTTTAAAATTAATCCCCTCTCTTCTTTCACCCGATGCAAACAATAGAAATTAAAGCATCATAATCAAACAAAAAGGTAAAAAATAAATACTTAAAATAAAATCCTACTTAAAATTATTACAGAAGCAAATTATCCAAAAGAAAAGAATAGTTTACAAAATAAAAGTAAATACCATGCATAAAATGAGCTGTTAATTAATTTGAAAACATTGATTTCCTCATGCATATTTATAAAAAAAGTATTTTATTCCATTGTGTGGATTTTTGGGTTGAAAATTAGACATTGGTCCATATTTTGTAAAAAGAAAAAAACCAATTGATTTAATAGAAAATATTTTAGCATCTTTTTATCTTATCGTACATAAAATTCTTTTTTTACTAACTGTTACAATCCCAAAAAAAAAAAATAAATCTCGAAATAAAAATAACAAATAATGACAAAAAAATAATAAACAAAATAAATAAATAAAACGAGATAACTAACATGATTGGAGAATGAAGGATGTGATCAACTCAGGAGCACGACTTCTAATGCAAAAATATAAACCTTTCAAAAGCCATGAAGGCACCAATTACTCAAAAAATCACATAAAAATTAATTCATTAGTATTCACAAGATAACATAATAAAATAAGTATAAACTTAATTATACAAAATAATTTTGAGTATAGAACCATATCATATAGTACTGAAAATCATGTTAATTAATGCATACATATGATAAGAGACAAATAAATGGTATAAAATATATAAAAAATACAAAATACTCAAAAATATACCCTAAGGACGGATTAAACTAGGTTAGGGATGCACCAAAGGAGGTGAGGGATGGGACGAAGGGATAGGCCTGAGGACATCCCATTTATTGAGTGATAGACGACCATCCATCAGGCTATTCTCCCATCCGTCAGCTCTGGATAGAACCAGAAAGTTAAGAAATCATGGCAAAAATGTAAAAAATCATGCAAAAAAATATTCCAAGCCTTAAATATGCATTTTTATGGTCTATATCATATCAAAACATGTTATAACAACAAATTGCACATGAAATACATATAAAAAAAGCATTTACATAATTAAATGAACAAAAAATCAAGCTTTAAATATACAATAATGGAGGAAATGACATTAAGCAAACCATTAACATGCCAATTTAGTCCAAGCTCATAGCTTAAAATATTTCAAATTAACATGCATATTATTCAAAAAAGATAACAAGTAAAGCATGCCAATATACATCAAATAATCACATGATTACATCAATTGGATTAAAGAGAGAAGGAATGAGTGAGCCTAGAATATTACCCTCAGGAGATATTCTGGCTTCATGGTGATTATAGTTCGAATCTCTTACTTCAATTCATGATCTTTGATGGGGATTTATTTGAACCCTTAGTCTCACTAGACTGCATATACCTTGAGTAGGGTATCATTCCAAAGGGAACAAGGTAATTTTGTATTGAAATCATATATAATAGATGGATAGGTATCGAATAAAATAAAGATTATGCATTTAACTAAATATCTAAAATACTTTGTGTATATTAAATCAATTTGGATTAAAGATAACTTAAATGATGGTATAAACATAAATTAGAAATAAAAAAGTAATTCATTTAAAAACCAGTTCAGATAACTATATAAATAAATTGATTAGAGAATTTAGACAATATTCTTTAAAGCAACTCTTATTGTCATTAAAGATGTTTTCATTTAGAGTCTATAAGCTCTCTCGTGTCATTATAGAGATAAATAAAAATTATGAAGCTCAATGGCAATTCTTTAATCCCTCAAAGTGAATTCCTTATCTCTAAGTGAATTCAATGCTTTAAGTAAATTCATTTGTTTTTCCATCAAAGAATTCCAACTCTTGTTGTGAATAAATTGACTAATATGCCAAATATGGTGATCAAGCATACATAGCAAATTATGCACACAAATGGATTTAAATCATACTTCATTCATAATAATAATAAACATGTTATAAACAAAAACTACTGCATATTTCTAATGTACAAAGGAAACTAGCCAAAAACACATTTGCAATAAAAATGAACAAGAGAAAAGAAACTTAAACACTCCCCAGAGTTTTAATTTCTAAATAAACCTTAACTTCTGATATATCGCTTATTCCTTTGGTTTTGTTCCTTTGTCATCATCTAAAAAACTAAGTAAAAACTATTTATCTAAAACAACTATATTTCTCTAAAAACTAAACACTAATCTATCCTTTCCCTCATCATCTTCAATTCCTATTTATAGAGAGAATGGCTCTATAATCGTGTCTCTTCAGAATAGGTGTAAAGATGAAAGGTTACAATGAAAAGTCCCGATGGTTGGTTAAGAAAAGGCATGTCAAAAAATTATGTCGTTTAAAAATAGATGCCAATACCGACTCGTGACATCCTTCATGAGTTGTGCACCTTCTGCCCCTGTGTCACTCGTGAATCCCTTCACAACTCGTGATCCTGGTTCTTCTTGGCTACAGAATTGTGAATCCCTTCACGAGTCGTGGCCCTTGTTGTTGTGAGTCATGACTTGTGTTGTGAGTCGTGACTTTTTTACCTCTACTTCACTCGTGAACCCATTCATGAGTCGTGCATTGCCTCACGACTTGTGCTTCTTCTTCACTTTTACACCCAAGTTGTCTTACAATACAAATAACCACATAAACTAGATAAAAAACACATAAAACATAAATAATATAACATACTTAGCTACCTAAATGATAGAAAATATGCACTAAATAATAAACCATTTCATATAGTATCAATTCCTCCACACTTAAACCTTGCTTGCCCTCAAGCAAGAGAAAAGAATGAGAAAATTTAATGCCAAATTAAACTAAGTTGTACTATAGAGCATTGTACATTATGCATATGTTATAGGATTAAAAAGAAATCAAAGGCCTTAAAGACTCAAAATTCCAGTGAATCAATTCTTAAAGCATGTATTCTAAATTTAACAAGTCACCTAAGTTTACTAATTCCAACATCAAGAGTATAAAGTCGCAAAACTAAACATGCTCAAGGAAAAGAACATTGATCATAAACTTTAAGATTCTAAGATTGTTAGTTGCCTGTTTAGGATAATTTCCAAGCACTCATACCCTTAATCCAATCTCATGGAATTTTTAGACTTGTCTTTTTCTTTCTTTTCTTTCTTTGAACATGGGTATACTTTTAGACTTTATCCCATGAATTTAAAGTAGCAAGAGAATATAGTATTGGGTGTTTTTTACGCTCTATCCCATACTTTATTAAAATTTTGGATATACATCTTGCTTTGTTTTCTTTCTATTTTTTCATTTTTCATTTTTTTCTTATTTCCACTGGTCCTCATCCATTATTGAAAGGCCTAAGGGTAAATATTATGGCTATAGTTTCCACAAGGCAACTAAAACCCAAAAAAGAAAATCTTAAACTAAATGAGCAATTCCTAACCTTAAAGCATAGTTAGTAAAGAGACTAAATAACCTAAAATATTAAAAGAAGTAAAAAGAGATAACTTGAAAAACACAAAACTCATTTTAAAAGCCTTGAACAATGCTTTATAATAAAACTATCTAAAAAGTCTAATTTAGTTGAAGACAAATGCACACAAACACACATGCAACGAACATATAAAACACAAACAAACAAGCAACACATAAACATACTCCCCCACATTTAAAATAATTATTGTCCTTAATGTGAATAAATGAAACAAAAAGAAAAAGATAAACTAAAGAACCTAGAAAAGAAACTCCCCTGATAATTATGGTGTAGGTGGAGGAGAGGACACCACATAGCTAGCCTGGGCAATGAAGGTATGAACCTTATGCTCAATTCTTTATTGATGTCTAACCAATTGATGAGTAACTTGCTCCAAAGAAGTAAGTTGGTTTTGAATGGTGGACTGATTTTGCAACAATTGATTGAACATGGATTGAATGTTATGGGAAGAAGACCCAAAAAAGGAGGAACAATAACCATGTCACTAAGAACATCATTCATGTCATCATCACTACCCTTATGCTCCTTTTGCCTTTCCTCATCTGAAGTATTCTCAATAGCAGCCTCTTGTTGAGCAAAAGACCCTGTAAGATCCTTCCAACAAGATCGTGAAAGAGGTGGAATGGGTTGAAATGCATTATTAACAATCTCACCATGCAAAAAAAGATGCTTAGTAAAATATACACATGAAAGGACATGATCATAAGTACGAAGATCAATATCACAACTCTTAGCAATAGTAGAAATAACATGACAATGTGTAAGAGGAGATTTTAGATGACTAAAACATTGCAATAACTGATTAAAAATCCAATACAACCAACAAACTGATTTTCGATTATGCACACACCATATCAAAAACAACTCGTTAGTAGATACTTTAATAAATTCAGGTTTGTTAAAAACAACAGAAGCAAGAATCTTATGCAAAATCCAATACTTCAATTCTTTGATAAACATAGATTTAGCCTTTCTAGCTCTAAATGGTGTTGTCAAACCAGTAAGAAAAGACCAAAATTCATTAGGTCGATAATTTTTAAGAGAAGCACACAATCCGAATTATTTAAAACCAAAAACTCTATGCATCACAAAATAAGTAAGAGTATGGTCTTTACCATTTAAATGATAGTCTAAAAGTCTATAGTTTTCTTCATTCTCCTTCAAATTTGTATAAAACTTTAAAACTAAATAGAAATGCTAATGTAAATTAACAAAATGTAGCAACCCACACTGTGACAAAATCTCATTCATAATATCGAGCATACCAACTTGTTTAAGGAGAGAATCTGGAAAATACTTACATTGTAAAATGGCTCTATCCTTGAGAGCAAGAAATCTATTACCTTCATGTATAGAGAAAATGTGAAACCTAGAACTAAACTGGGATGAAAGATCGCCTGGTTGTGCCTCTTCCTCCACTTGCTGTCCTCTTGAAGATGAGGGATTCTTTGTTCTAACCATGGTGTGAAAAAGAAAAATGTAGATGAAGAAGAAATACAAAACTGAAGAAGAAGAAGAAGAAGAAGAAGAAAAAAAAGAAAGACAGAGAAGAAGATGAAGCAATAGAAGAGAAAGGCAAAGATGAAAGAAAATAAGACAACAAAGAAGAGAGAAGAGAAAAAGACGTTGGCAAGAAAAGAGAGAATTGCAGCATTTATAAGAACATTAAAGAGGGAATATTGAAACGATAGTAGAAGAGTCATGTTGTTTCACAAACCCTAATTTCAGTTATTTCTTTTTTCTATCTTCTTTTTTCAATTAATTAAGTTGAATTAGAACACATACTGGAGTAATTAAGATTAAAAATAATTAAAATAAAGTAAATGAGAAAATTAACAAAGAAGAAAATAAACACTGACAGTTCACAACTCAAAGCAGACTGCATGAGTGAATTATGAGTCGGTACCCACGTCACGACTCGTGAAGGAGTTGGCTCTATGGCACTTGTGAAATGCTTCACGAGTTAGATAAAACTCGTGAATGAATCCCATCTGTCTCACTCGTGAAGGGAATCATGAGTCGAACCTTCCTTGAAGATACATGCACGAGTTGAACATGGAAGCAAGACTCGTGAAGGAATTCCTTCTGGAACACTCGTAAACCTCTTCACGAGTCGGACTTCACTCGTGATAAGTCCCTTTTTGTGCATCTTTGCTTCCAAAATTATCTGTCTCGATCAACAAACTCAAAAAGAGAAATAGACATTATATAATAAAAACAAAAACACATAAAATACATAAGACACTATAAAAAGTAAAACCATAAAACAAATAAAAATTTAGACTAAGAAAACTTAAAAAACACAAAAATCATTTTCATGCAGGAAAAGGATTCAAGAGAGAAACAAAGTGAGTAGGAATCAATACATCACCAACAAAATAAGATTTTAATCTATGACCATTAACCTTAAAAACCTCTCCTTTTTCATTAGCAATATCAATAGCCCTAAAAGAATAAATATAAACCACCTTGAAAGGGCCCGACCACCTTGATTTCAATTTACCAGGAAATAACTTCAATCTTGAATTATACAACAAAACCAAATTGCCAACCTAAAATTCCTTCTTTAACAAATGCTTATCATGCCATAATTTAGTTATTTCTTTAAATAACTTAGCATTTTCATAAGCACTCATACGAAGTTCTTTAGGTTCTTGTAATTGAAGTAATCTCTTCCTACCAACTTGTTGCATATCAAAGCTCAATACCTTAGTTGCCCAATAGGCCTTACGCTCTATTTCAACTGGTAAATGGCAAGATTTACCATAAATCAACTGATAAGGAGTAAGTCCTATGAAGGTTTTAAAAGCTGTCCTATATGCCCAAAGAGTATCATCTAGCTTAAGTGCCCAATCCTTTCTTGATCTAGAGACCATTTTCTCCAATATCTATTTAAGCTCTCTATTGCCAACTTTTACTTGCCCACTAGTTTGAGGGTGATAAGGTGTAGAAATCTTATGGGTGACACTATATTTCTTCAATAATTGCTTTATAATTTTGTTACAAAAAGGAGAACCACCATCACTAATGATTGCACTAGGTTTTCCAAATCTAGAAAATATAAAATTTTTAAGCATTTTCTTTACCACCTTAGCATCATTTGCAATGGTTTGAATTGCTTCCACCCATTTTGAGACATAGTCAACCATAACCAAAATATATTTATTACCCAAAGAACTTGGAAATGGTCCCATAAAATCCATACCCCAAACATCAAATAATTCAACTTCTAAAATTCCATTTAAGGGCATTTTATTCCTCTTAGATAAATTCCCAATTCGTTGACACTTATTACAACTAAGCACAAACTCCTTTACATCCTTAAATAATGTGGGCCACCAAAATCCAGCTTGCAACACTTTGGAGGTTGTCTTAGAAACTCCAAAATGACCTCCTATAGCATATGAATGATAATGAGCCACCACATCACTCACTTTCTCATGAGGAATACACCTCCTAATCAACCTATCAGCACACCTCCTATATAGTAAGGGTTCCTCCCAATAATAAAATTTCATATCATAAAGAAATGTCTTCCTTTGCCTATAATATAGACCATAAGGAAGCACACCACTCACCAAATAGTTTACAATATCAGCAAACCATGGAATATCCCTCAAAACTACACTAAAAAGATGTTCACCATGGAAGGCTTCATCAATGGGCACACCATCATCACTATCCTTAACAGCACTTTGGGTCAACCTAGATAAATGGTCAGCAACTAGGTTCTCTTTCCCTTTATTTTCCAATCAAACTCTTGCAACATTAAAATCCATCTTAGCAACCTAGGCTTAGCATCCTTTTTAGTTAAGAGATACTTGAGAATAGCATGATCAGAATAAATAATGACTTTTTACCCTACAAGATAAGCCCTAAATTTATCAAATGCATAAACTATGGCCAAGAGTTCTTTTTCAGTTGTATAGTAATTAATTTGGGCATCATCTAGTAACTTACTAGCATAATAATTAACAGAAGGCTTCCTATCAATTCTTTATCCTAAAACAACCCCAACGGCATAATTACTAGCATCATATATTAACTCAAATGGTTGCTCCCAATTCGGTGGTTGCAACACCGGTGAAGTGACAAGAGCATGTTTAAGATTTTCAAAAGAATTAAGACATGCTTCATCAAAATTAATTTCAACATCTTTTCCTAGCAATGTGCACAAAGGTTTGGTTATCTTAGAAAAATCTCTTATCAACCTTCTATAAAATACAACATTATTGAGAAAACTCTTAACATCTCTAACATTTTTAGGAGGAGCCAAATTAGCAATAATTTCAATTTTAGCTCTATCAACTTCAATCCTCCTATTAGAGACTATATGACCTAAGACAATACACTCTTATGCCATGAAATGACACTTCACCCAATTAAAAACCAATCCATGCTCCATGCATCTATCAAACACCTTAGAAAGATTAGATAAACAATTTTCATATGTAGTGCCGTAAACACTGAAATCATCCATAAAAACTTACACACATTGATCAATGAGATCACTAAAAATAGAGAACATACATCTTTGAAAGGTAGCAGGTGCATTACACAAACCATATAGACAGGTAAAAGTTGCTTTGATTGATCATTTGGATGTATAGGTATTTAATAAAAGCCACTTAGACCATCTAAATAACAAAAATAAGAAAAATTGGCTATTCTTTCAATAACTTGGTCAATGAAAGGCAAAGGAAAATGGTTGGTCCTTGTAACCTTATTCAATTTCCTATAGTCAACACACATATGCCATCCCGTGATAGTTTTAGTGGGGATTAAATAATTATTGTCATTATGAATAACAGTTAAGCAACCCCTTTTAGGGACAACTTGAATAGGACTCACCCACTTACTATCACTAATGGAATATATTATGCCATTATCAAGAAATTTAATAACATATTTCCTTACTACTTCTTGTAGAGTTGGATTAAGCCTTCTTTGACCTTCAATTGAAGGCTTAAAATCCTCTTCTAACAATATTTTATACATGCAAATGTTTGGTGCAATCCCCTTCAAATCACTTATAGAGTACCCCATAGCATTTCTCTGATTAAGCAAAATATCATTCAAAGCACTCACATTTTTCTTATAAATCAAAGAATTAACAATGAAAGGAAATTGGAGTTTTGAATCAAGATAATCGTACCTTAAGCTTGAAGGTAAAGGCTTGAGTTTAAACTTGACTTCCTCCTTAGATGTATTTAATGGGATATCATCATTCTTTCTCAAAGATTCAAACTTTAAGAATCCTCAATGAAAAGGATAAGAGGCAACTTACAAAACCTCATCACAAGTTTCATGCAAACTATAAGGTGAAATAGGGCTTTGACTAACACAATTATTAACAACACCACCAATGCATTCATCAAGAACATCATATGCATCAATCTTATTCACAACTTCTATAGGTGAAGACTTAACCATTCCAAACACATCAAATTCAATTATTTCACCATTAACTTCAAGAGATATTTTCCCATTTTTCATATCAATAATAGCCTCAACAGTAATTAAGAAAGGCTTACCAAATAAAATAGGAATTTTAGGATCCTCTTTCATTTTAAGCACAACAAAATCAGCAAGTATAACAAATTTACCCACTTTGGTAGGTACATTTTCAAGTATGCCCATAGGGTGTGAAATAGATTTATTTGCTATAGATAAACACATATTAGTAGGCTTTAATTTACCTAAATCAAGCCTTTTATAAATGGAATATGGCATAAGACTTATACTAGCACCCATATCACATAATGCCTTATCAAAATGAGTTTCACCTATCACATAAGGAATCGTAAAACAACCCGGATCCTTTAGCTTAGGTGGATACTTAGAATACATTACTTTAGACTCTGCTACTAAGGAAACATAACCATATTCTTCAAGCTCCCCTTTGTGACTTACAATTTCTTTTAAAAATTTTGCCTATGAAGGCATATCCTTAATTGCATCCACAAAAGGTATAGTTATAGTAAGTTCCCTCAAATAATTTAAAAATTTTCCAAATTGCTTGTCAATATTTCTTCTAATAAATCTTTGAGGAAAAGGTAAAACATTTAAATTAACTTTAGGGTCATCTTCCCTAGATAAGGCCATCTTTTCCTTAGACTCATTAGACTGCTTTTTCACATCATTATTTTTCCTAGCTTCTATAGCATGCTCATCATCCACAACAATATCATATTTACTCCTAATTTCAATCTCAATCTTCTTTCCACTTCTTAACATAATAGATTGGATAGATTCTTGAGGCAAAAATTTTGGTTGGCTTAGGAGTTTGCCTAATGGTTTAGCAATAAAAGTGGCTTGTTGAGCCAATTAAGTTTCAAGAATTTTATTATAGGTAATAAGTTGGTCAATCTTTGTATTTATTTGCTTAAATTGATCCTCATTTTGTTTATTGGTAGTTATTTGATGATTAATGAATTGCTCCATTAATTTCTCAAGATGGGATTTGGGTTGTTGTGGGTTAAAAGGTGGTTTAATTGGAAAAACGGAATGGTTAGTTATTTTGGTGATAGGGTTACTATTTAGAGGGTTTAATTAAGCATTTGGATTAGACTAAGAAAAACTAGGATGGTTTCTTCATTGAGGGTTATAGTAATTTGAATTTTGACCCATCCTTTGATTATAATTACCTTAGACAAAATTCACATCCTCATTAGACCACTCATTACAATTAGCATATACATGAGGTCCACCACATTTCTCACATACTTGACTTACATTTTCAAGATTATATTGAGGATTACTTACCAACTAAGTCAAGACTTCAACTTTGGCTGTCAATAAATTAATGAAATATAATTCCAAAAATCCTTTAGCTTTAGCCATTCGTTGGTTCCTCTCCCATATAGCCTTGTGAAGCCAATTCTCCAACAAAGTTTCTGTTTCCCTAGCTATTTTCTCCACCCATTTTCCACCCGAAGTAACATTTAAAATATTCCTATTTTCTTCCATTAATCCATTGTAAAAGATTTGAGGAATCATCCAATCCGGCAAGCCATGGTGAGGACATTGCCTTTGGAGTTCTTTAAATATTTTCCAAGATGAATAAATAATTTCATTTGGCAATTGTTTAAAAGTAGTTATTTGATTTCTAAATTTTGCTATATTATGGGGTGAACAATATTTATGAAGAGAAGCTTATTTAAGTTGATCCCAAGTTGTTATTGTCTCACTAGGTATGCTAGCAAGCCAAATTTATGCTTTATCTTTTCAAGAAAATGGAAATAATCTAAGTCTTATAGCATCATTACTTACTCCATTGATTTTAAATATAGTACAAACATTGAGAAATGCAAGGATATGAGCATAAAGGGTCTTCACCTTGCAAACTCCAAATTGGTTATTTTATACCATTTGTATGACAATGGGTTTGATCTCAAAGTTCTTGTTGGCAATGGCCGGTGCGACTATACCTCCAAAACTTTCAAAAATGTTAGGCAAGGTAAAATCTCCAAGGATTCTCCTTTCTTGGACTGCCATATTTTGAATATTGTGATTTTTCTCCAAATTGGTCCTTTGTACTTCTTCTAATCACAATCTAAGTTCTTCTTCTTGTTTTCTCCTAAGTTCCCAGCAAAAAACCAAAAGAAATTTTTGTTAGTCTAGGATCATAATATCCAAGTAATCATAACAGAAACTTTAATTCTTTTATAAAGAATAAAATGAAAAATAAAAATTCATACACAAAAATGAATAACTAACTAACTACATACAGTCCTAAAACAACTACTACTTTGTTTTAATCAATAAAAAATCATTTAAACCATTCCCTAGCAACGGTGCCAAAATCTAATGGGGATTTATTTGAACCCTTAGTCTCACTAGACTGCATATAGGATGAGTAGAGTATCATTCCAAAGGAAACGGTGTAATTTTGTATTGAAATCACAAAGAGTAGATGGATAGGTATCGAATAAAATAAAGATTATGCATTTAACTAAATATCTAAACTACTTTGTATATATTAAATCAATTTGGATTAAAGATAACTTAAATGATGGTATGAACATACATTAGAAATAAAAGGAGTAATTCATTTAAGAACAAGTTTAGATAACTGTATAAATAAAGTGACTGGAGAATTTAGCCAAGATTCTTTAAAGCAACTCTCATTGTCATTAAAGATGTTTTCATTTAGAGTCTATAAGCACTCTCGTGTCATTATAGAGATAAACAAAAATTATAAAGCTCAATGCCAATTCTTTAACCCCTAAAAGTGAATTTCTTATCTTTTAGTGAATTCAATGCTTTAAGTAAATTCATTTGTTTTTCCATCAAATAATTCCAACTCTCATTGCGAATAAATTGACTAACATGCCAAATATGGTGATCAAGTATACATAGAAAATTATGCACACAAATGGATTTAAATCATACTTCATTCATAATATTAATAAACATGTTCTAAATTAATACTACTGCATAGTTCTCATGTACAAAGGAAACTAGCCAAAAACACATTTGTAAACAAGAGAAAATAAACTTAAACACTCCCTAGAGTTTTAATTTCTAAATAAACCTTCTGACATTTCTCTTATTCCTTTGGCTTTGTTCATTTGTCATCAACTAAAAAACTAAGTAAAAACAATTTATCCAAAATAACTGTATTTCTCTAAAAACTAAACACTGATCAATCCTTTCTCTCAGCATCTTCAATCCCTATTTATAGAGAGAATAGCTCTATAATCACTTTTCTTCAGAATAGGTGTGAAGATGAAAGGATGCAATGAAAAGTCCTGATGGTTGGTTGAGAAAAGGCATGTTGAAAAATTATGTTGTTTGAAAATAGATGCCAATACCAAGTCATGACAACCTTCATGAGTCGTGCACCTTCTGCCCCTGTGTCACTCATGAATCCCTTTATGACTCGTGATCCTAGTTCTTCTTAGCTACCGACTCGTGAATCCCTTCATGAGTTGCGACCCTTATTATTGTGAGTCATGATTTATGTTGCGAGTCGTGACTTGTTTGGCTTTACTTCACTCGTGAATCCATTCACGAGTCATGCATTGCCTCACGACTTATGCTTCTTCTTCACTTTTACACCCAAGTTGTCCTACAATATAAATAACCACTAAACTAGACAAAAAACACATAAAACATAAATAATATAACATACTTAGCTACCAAAATGATAAAATATATACACTAAATAATAAACCATTTCATATGGTATCAATCTTTGTTCTCAAAAATATAATATGAAATTCATTTATATGTGGTGTGTGTTTTTAACAAGAATTGTTAGAGCATAAGGTTAGAGAGAGAAGGAAACTATTTTTCTTTTTTAATGGTGGCTCTCATAAAAATATGATTCCCCTCTCAGTGAAAACCCTAGAATTAAGGTTTTATACCTAAGGAAGAGTTTGAGTTGAAATCCAACTCAAATCCCTTCAAATTTGGAGTTAAAACCCTTGTAAATCCAGAAGAAGTCTTTAAAAGAAAAATTACCTTTTTAAAAGCCTAGAAACATGGGGAAAATGGGTTTCGAGTGAGGGATGGGTATCCCTCAATAAGGGATGGCTGTCCCTCATCATTAAACCCTAAATTTTCCTAAAATATCTCTTAGATAGATCACCTAGGAGAGAGGGATCCACAAACGGGCACCCCTTTGGTGACAAATGGCCGTCTATCACCACTGGAAGCAAAAATCAAGGTTTTATGCAAATTTTGCTAAAACACTTAGAAATATTTGGAAATACTTAGAAAATCATAAAAAATCATTAAGAAAGAGTGAGAAATTCATGGTTAGAGCATTGAGATCTAAACCTATTGTTAGTAATATGCCATTTCCTCATCATTGGGTAATCCTAATCTAGGTTACCTTGGATCACGACGTCTACAATCGACTTTATCTTTTCTTTAGAACCATTACCTAAGCCTTACATTACAACCTTAAAGTAAAGACCTAATGATACTATTCTTGCCCTAAGTTTGTTAGTGGAGTTAACCTATGTGGTTTCGGTGCTAAAGAAGAGGCCTATGGCTATCTTAAGTTTCAAGCCGAAACCATTATGCAAAATTTTTATGTATTCTTCTTTTTGCTCAAATGCTAGAATTCATTGATAGTTTTTGTTTTCAAAAGTTATAAAATTATTTTTTCCTAAACACATACACACAAGAAATCACTTGACATAGACTAACATGAATCTTTTTGGTTAAATTTTTCATTAAGTGTCTTCTACTAAGTGGTATTTTGGGTTGTCTAAATTTTCTTATTCTGGGTTAGAGTTTGAATTTTTAGGAATGTAAATAATTCATTTGCTCAAGGAAGCAAAGGCTAAGTGTGGGGTATTTCGATAACACCAATTTAGTAATTAGTTTTTATTAATTTTTAGTCCGATTTTGGTGCCTTTTCAGTGGTTGTTATTTTGTTTTTGTTACTTTCAATACATTTTACCAAATTTAGTTGAATTGTATCTTTTATACACTTTTGATATCATTTGATGGTGTTTTGTGTTGAATTGCAAAAAATTTAGGTACCTCACAGTGGCAACCAAATTGTTGTGATCGTGCCAAAATCATTATCACCATGACCTAAGGAAATTTAGTATAGAAATGGATCAAAAACACTTCACGATCACATCAAATTCATTATCACCATAAGGTATTAAATTTTGGAACATAAGTGAAATCAGAAGCACCTCATAGTCACAACAAATTCATTATCACCACGAGGTATTAAATTTTGAGGCAGAATCGATTTATGGAGCACCTCACGATCACAAGGATTTGGTTGTGATCATGACCCCTATAGTCCATTACAATTAACAAGTACTTCTTGATCATGGGGAATTCATTGTGATTGTTACCCCTTCGGCACTATAAATTGCACAAATTCTATTTGGTAAAATATGCTGGGATTTTTCATACCTATTTTATCTCAACCTATTTTGCTCTTCAAATATATAGGTTTTTGATATTTTTATATATTAAATACCCAAATATAGATCAGATTTACATTTGTTTAGGGATTAGATTTAAGCTTTTCAAATTGATTTTATTTTCCATTAGAGATTTGAAGGAGAAGCAGCTTGGATTCAGCTGGGTTTCATCTCAACAATGATTTTTCGGGTTTATTCTTTTTTTTTTTTGTCTTTTCTTTTCTATAATGGACTATGAGTAGTGATTAGTTATTTAGGGGATCTTTAAATCCCCAATACCCATGTGAATATTAAGCTAATTTAAGTATATATATAGATTGATGATTCATTTTACATGTTGTTAAATCTTATTTCATGGTTTTTTATGATTTAATGATTTTTTTTTTGGTTTAGGTGGTCGATTTGAACACTTGAATGCCATGGATGAATTTTTGCTCTATTTTTCTATCTTATTTGCTGTAATTTTAAGATTGCTCTGGAATGGGACTTAATAGATTAGGGAAATATGGTATTAAAGCTAAAGTAGATGTAAAATAAATGGATTTTTGTGTTATTTGGCTTCGAAATAGGAAATCAATTCGAACCTAGTATTTTAGACCTGCGCTTAGGCTAATTATGAAACTAGCTTCAGAATGGGATGTCTTGTGATTAGAATAGCTTGCTCCGAAATGGCATGCTTAGGTATAATGGGTTATCCTGATTCAATCTATATAATTTAACATTAATTTAATTCACTTGTGGGTATGGGGAGGATGAGTAAACCTAGGCAACGTTGTTAGTTATATTAATTTCCAGTTTATCTTTATTTTATTTTGTTTAAGTTGTTATGTGATTTTAGCAAAAAATTATTTTAATTGGTTATTTTCTACATTTTCATTAGTATAGACTACAAATCACTTAAAAATTATAGGAATTCTTTAGCATACGTAAAATTTTCATTTGCTTGCAACTACAATCCCTTGGGTACAATAATTTTGGATATTAATTTTTACACCCTATATTACTGAGCTGATCTAATACACTTGCTAGGAGCTAGTCAATTATTCTTGCAATCAACATAACTCTAGCTTGCCAATTTTTCCTTCACATACCCTTTTGTCCTCTATTCCCCCAATCTTTGGCTAACACACGATGTAAGATTTATGCTTGTGTAGAGAACCCTTTAGGAATCATAAATGAAAGATGAGAGAAGAAAAATCCAGCCATTTCTCACTCTTTCCCTACTTATATATACATAAGTTGAAATGTCACATTTTGACACCTAGCCACATTAGAAAGATTTCCATATACTTCTTTGTATTAAATCTCTTTCTCTTTTCTTTTTCTTTTTTTTTTCTATTCACATGTTTTTTTATGAAGATATCTTTAACTTTAGCTTATTTTATATTGGCCATAAAACTTTTTATTTTTTTCAATTAGGTCCTTTATTCCTTATAATTATTTTAATCTAGTCCCACTTACACCTTACTCTTTTAACCACTCCTCTCTAGTACTCATATTCATTGTCCCATCATTTTTTGTGACAAAAATTAAGGCATTACATTGTAATCATTTCAGAGAAATATATCTAAATTTTTAATATACATTTATGTTTCTTATCTTCTATAACTGCTAATAATTTGCAAAAATGTCTATTTTTCATAAATAAAAAATATTTTTTGCTATCATTTGCAACACTGTTTTGTGTTTTTACTTTGGTCTAACTGTAAAATAAGGGTGTACAAAAATGAAATCAACTCGATTGATCTAAAAACCTAACCGAACTTGGAATTTGGGTGGGGTTATCTAAATTAGTCTAGTCAGGTTGAGGGATTAAATAAATTTCGGGTCAGGTCAGGCCAAACCCTCCTAAACCTAATTCGCTTCATTATAAGAAAATCTACAAATAGCAACATAATTTGTTTTTCGTTGCTAATTAGCAACAGAAATTAAATTCCGTTGCTAAATTAGGTTAATTTTTTTTGTTTGCAACAGAATAAAAAATGGTGGTATTCCATTGTTAAAAAGAGAGGGAAATTTTAGCGCCACAATATGGCCACGAAAATCTATTTCCGTTGCTAAAAATGGCAGCATTGAATGGCGGCTAAATTTTGGAACGAAATTTAGCAACGGAAGATGCAATCCGTTGCTAAAATAGCAACGAAAAATAGTTTCCATTGCTAAGTGTGTGTCAAAAAATAGCAACGAAAATTAATTTCTGTTGCTAATTTAGCAACGAAAAGCAATTTTCGTTGGTAATTTGGTCCCAAAGAAGTGAAAAATTTTGGGTCCAAAAATAGCAACGGAAATTTTATTCCGTTGCTAAAATAGCAACGAAATAATTTTTCGTTGCTATTTTACTTAGTCCTAGGAATAATTTTCCAAAAATAGCAACATAAATTAATTCTGTTGCAAATTTGCAATGGAATTAATTTTCGTTGCTATTTTTGAAAAATCCTAAGTATAAATGCTACTTCTTTCTTCTTTTTTTTGCGCCTCTCGCCTCCTAGCTCTCTTATTTGTTCCCTTTTTCTTTTCTATCAGTTCTAGAGACTCCATTTTTCTTTCCCTTTCACGCAGGTTGCTCTCTTCCTTTTGATAGATCGATCCCAAGTTTCAAGTAAGCTCGCTTTCCTTAATATTTTGTTTTTACTTGCCTTTGCTTTTTTTTTTTATTGCTGAATCGATGCCTTTTTTTGGGTTCTATATTATGTTTCTGGAATGGACCTGATTAGTAGGTATTTCTTGTGATTTTTTGCCTGTAATGTAGATTATAGTCCTTGAAAAAAAAATCAATTTGCAGTAACTTGAAGACACCTGCGAAATAAACACAATCAATAGCAAAAGGTCACGATTTTTTCTTTTTCTTTTTTTTCAAAAGATAAAGAGCAGAAGCTCACGAATTCATTGCACAAAAATACCAAAAATCATTTGTGAAAGGAAAAAAGAACAGATTCGACAAAAATAAACTTGACTTTTCTTATTATACCTTAAAAATAAATAAACAATAAAATTGATCCAATAAAAGGAAAAGAAATATCGTAGCAATCCAAAAGAAAAAGAGGAATTAAGCGAACCAAATTTGATCCTAATCCTAAAATTTAAATTCATCCAACCCCTGAAACACTAAATTCGAATCCAACAAAAGAAAACACGTGATCAAGAAAACTATTCAGCTTTCTTTTTAGCCCTTTATACTATGTAAATATAGTATTTTTAATTTTCCATTTTGTCTTGTTTTGATTGGCCAATTCTCTTTTGCTACCTAATATTTTTCTTTACTAAATTTTATCCTTTTAATTTTTTGTATTTCTTGGTTGGTCGTGCCGTAACTCAATTTGTTTTGTTGATGACAAGAAAGATTTTTCCCATGCGATACATAAGCATGGATTGGTCAAGTAAACGGAGAACATTTCCTCTTCCATTATGTTGATTTTGGTCATTGGGTGTGTGAGGTCAGCTTTTGGATTGGTTTTGATTTTCGATTTTGTTCCTCTTTTTAAGTTTCGAAACTAGTGGTTTAGTTGTCTGCATCTGTCAATTTCACTCTCATTTTTTACTCCAAAATGATTTTAAGAACGTCAATTGTTCCCTTGAACTTTATAAAAAGATGAACAGCAAGAAAAAAGAGGGCTATTTTGTTTAATAAAGTCTTGTATGTAATTTTACCAGGGGAATCTTATCTACCAATTACTATGTTTCTTGTCTTGGCTTTAATGGTGCATATGCACAACACAACTGGCAAATAATTAATTTATCTCATAACAAAAAGATCCTTTTGTTCGTTAGCAATAATAAAAGACAGATTAGGCTTAGCTGCTTTTTGACTAAAATAGAGGGTGAATGCATTATTAGTTCTACAATAGATATTTGTTGCAGTGTTTGCAAATTGCAATTTCATATCTACCATAAAATAGCCAAGACTAACATTTATCCTGGTGGTTATAAATGTTGCAGGCAATTCAAATTGAAAATGCAATTAGAGAAAAAGAGCGATGATGCACTATAGAGACTATTGGTGAGGAAGGTAATCTCGTTCTCTGGAGGATACGCCAACATGGGCTGTTTCTATTGTCTGCCTTGTCATGATTGCCATCTAAATTTTAATTGAGCATGCTTTTCATTTGGTAGAAAAGGTATGATATTTCTCATTTTTAATATATAAAATACATATTATATTCTAATAAATGGCTAAGTATGTATTTTTGCATCTCAATGTATACAGTGGTTCCATAAGATGCACAAGCTAGCTCTAGTTGAAGCACTTGAAAAGATTAAATCAAGTAATTAACCCACTTGATAAAAGATTCAATAAAATTAGTAATTTTTGTGGGTTTTTTTAGCTGACTTGAGTTCACTTGAATTTTGTAGAGTTGATGCCTATGGGATTTATATCCTTACTTTTAACAGCACTTGGAGGTCCTATTTCTGAAATTTGCATACTAGAAAGTGTTGGATCCACGTGGCATCCTTGCAAAAATGACGAAGAAAAGAAAACTGCAGAAGATAAATGTACAAAGAGGGTAATGTTTCGTTTGTATCAGCCTATGGGATTGATCAGCTTCACTAAGACATGGGTTTATCATGGTAAGTTAATTAAAACATATATACACTTGTTCTCTGATCTAGATTCTGGAATTTTTATTGATAAATTAGAGTTGAAAAGATGAAGGTTTTAAGGAATGAGCATCGTCAAGGCTATACTCCTACGCTTGATGAAATTTTGGATCCTGATAATCAAGTACACGGTTGGTTTTTCTTACTCATAATATTTACATTATATATATATATATATATATATATATATATATATATATATATATATATATATATATATATATATATATATATATATATATATATATATATATATCTTCATGATTTTGCTTGAAACAAATCAGATAGTTTTATCACTTAATAAATAAATATGTTTCCTTCTACTTTACATGTAAACAATTAACATCAAAATTTCCATAAGTGCAGGCTGTCACTTAATAAATAATTCAGCTATTTTGATTGCCTTCATGGTTTTAAGCCTACTCTAATAGCTTTATGTGGGTTGCAATAGTTGTAAGATTTTGTTAGGGTGTTAGTATCCAATCAAATGTAATTGAAATTTTTAATTCTTTTCAGTTTTTATTTTGAGGTTTTTTATCCCTTCAAACAATAATCTACTTTTTCTAAAAGAAAAAAAAAATCGTTGCTTCTCTTTTGCTTTGAAAAACCTGTAATCAGAATATGAACCTACGCTTTGATAGCCTGTTATTGCAATATAACATCTGAATTGATTGAAGACGCATGTTGTCTCCTCTTAATTAGGTTTTTCTTTGTAACATAACCCTGCACAAGATGAAACTATCTTTTGGGAGGGCTATTACCAGAAGTCAAGAACAAGTTGTATTTTTCTTCATGGCTTTGGTGATGAAATCTATCAAAGCTCATTGTTATAATGTAGTTGACGGTTGAACATTTTGACATATTTTCTTTTCATGGTTCTCTTGATACTTATGTTTCACCATTTTTGTCCTCTTATCAATGTTTTTAGGATTTGAAGGTTCTCAATTATTCGGTGGAGAATTGCTATTCCATTCTCTATTGGATGCAGTCATATGTTAGCGATAGATTAGTGACGGAAATGACCGTTGTTAATTTTTTTACTTATGGGTGAATTTAGCAACAAAAATTAAGATCCGTTGCTAAATTTAGCAACGGAAATTAGATTCCATTGCTAAAATTGATCAATTAACTGTATCTTGCATTGTTGAAATTAGCAACGAAATTCAATTTTCGTTGCTAAATTTAGCAACGGAATAAAATATCCATTGCTAAATTTAGTAACGGAATAAAATATCCATTTGAGAAATTTAGCAACGGAATAAATTTTTCGTTGTTAAAAATAGCAACCGCCGAATTAGCAACCGAAATTTCCGTTGCTAAATTGTAATTTTCTTGCAGTGCTTGATCTATCTAATTTGATAAGTATAAAATAAAAACTTCTTATTTTCTCATAACTTTATTCTCTTTCTTCACCTTTAAATCCCTAATCCACCACCTATAGTCTTAATCTCTGCTTCCATCTCTCTCTCCTTTCTTTTCCTCTTCCTCTTTTTGAAATTGCAATCGTGACACTAATCATCTCTACTACTGCGAATAACTTGTTATTTTCCCTTGTACATCGCATAGACCTTTGCGTTTTTTTTTGTGCTTGATCTTGCTAGGTATATTATTGGGGTTTTTATTTTATTCTTTTTTAATATTTTGAGATCTTAGATCTGTATTTTCTTGAATAAGTGTTAATTTTTTAGGGAGTTTTTGGGTTGCACATTTTTCCTTTTCTTTTAATATGTGTGCTTGTTAGAGATGAAAATTGAAAAGAATTAATCCTTAATTGACCATTAAAGTTGTCGATGGAAGCAAATCAGTGCATAGTAAGGCAAATTGAATCTTTTGGGAATTCAAAAATGGTAATTTCTTTTTCATTTTTTTAGTTAATTTCATGTACCATTAAGCTTCTTCATCAATTATGATTTCATATTTGTTCATCAATTATAAATTGTCTCTTATGCATTATAAAAAATAATGGATTTTACCGATAAACTTAGATTCTGTAAATAAAAGTAAGATATTACTAACAGATTACGAACCAAATTGATAATGCATAGGGTAAAAAAATGAATTCAATAAATGATAATATTATTACCGATGAAATTAGTAATTCATCGGTATATTTGGCAAGAAATGTTGGCGCCAATTATTAGTGACCAATTTACCAATGATTATGTCCATCAATAATTAATTTTATCATTTAATTGATGTAGTGATGGAATTTCCATCGACAATAAAAGCATCTTGGGAGATTTACCGATAGATTTTACGATGGATTTATATTCCACAGGTAAAAAAATGTAGGAAATTTTAAGGCTAAGGATTATAATTTTTGCTATGGTTTCTTATCGTCGGTAAGCCATCAATAGTATTTTAATAAAATATTTTACATTTATAATTAATAAAATACTTTAAGGCTAAAAATCCCCAATGTCAGCGATCCCTTATTCTAAACAACCTTAGTCTCAATATTTTCCTCTCAGCCACACCATCCCTCCTCGCTATCTTGATGGCGAGCTTACTCCCACTGGTGATTCACCGATGTTGCCATCTCGATAGAGTTATCTCACAACCTCCCTCCCTTGCTTTTTTTTTGTGTCTATCCCTCTCTCTCCATTTCTTCTTTGCTTAGTAAATTCTCTAGCTCTTAAAGCTCGCCTGTAGTTTTTTATTTAGGCAATAGAAAATGTAACCAATCTATCAATTAGCCCATCAAATCATTAAAAGGATAGAGGAATAGTGCTTAAACTCAGAAGCTATTTAGAAAGGGTTTTTATGGTCGAAAGGGTCGTATGCATCGGTCAAGGTAAGTTTTCTTAATAGTTTTGTTAATTTCAAGTTCTATTTCTTTTTTTATGAGATTCTTTCTAATGTTTGTTATATTTATGTTTTCTTATGATGATGATTGATCTCTTAATCCTCGGTAATTGGTTATCTTTCCCTGTTAATTAAGGAGTTATGATGATTCTTGGTTCATGTTTTTGGATATTTTAGTTTTCTAGGTTGTTACTACTTTGTCTTTTCTGTTAATTGGTTATCTTTTTCTTGGTTCATAATGTAATGCCTGCACTTGTTACTTTTTTATTTACTTATTATTCTATGAAATTGCTTTTACAAAAATACATTTATACATATGGCATATAATATACTTAAAGTATAATTACAACTTAGTTCATTCCATATATTTCAAATCTTTCACATTATACATTTACAAAAAATGTAATACATTATCAGAATTAGCTTTCAGTTGCTACCCTTCTAGTGGCTTGTAGATGTTGACTCGAGAAAAGCACTTTTTTCTTACACCTGTGTACCTACACGGCAAGAACACCCATGCTGAGCCATGGCTCAGTGGGGAGTAAAAAAAATTATACAATCCACTAAGAAATATAACATTATAACATACAAAGACTAACACACCGTCTCATTACAATACATATAAACATTGTATAGTAATATACTTTCTATTCAATGACATAAACATTTCACTAATCAAAAAATATGTTAGCATTATCATAGAATACTTAGAATTCTTTATACTTTTATCATTTATCAACATAAATGTCAAATTAAATCACTTTATTTTCTTGAATTCATATTACTAGTGGATACGGGTACAAACATATGACACTCACAAGTAGTATCGAATGGGCGAGACATAATAGTCTCAAATCGGGTGACACTGATAAATAGTATCGATATATGAGACATGACAGTCTCGAATCAAGCGACACCTTTAGGTATCGAATTAGTAGGTAGCTGCAATAATTATCCCCTTTATAGGCATGCCTATCTATCCATTACTATGTGAAATTCAGGCTTTAACTAGTCACTCAAGGACATTACACTTGTTACATTGAGAATCATAGATTTTACACATTCAATAAGAGCATGCAATAGGATCACTATACAATGTACTCTCACTTACACTTCAAATATATAGAAACCATACTTTAACATGATTATCATGTAATACAACACATATCTTGTACTATGTTCACTCTCATTCATAACTTGTACATTTTAATGCATACTTTTAGAAATATGATATTAATACATTCAATAGATCATACCTTTATTTCACTATATCATGTCATTTATATTCATTAACTATATAAAATTTCATACATTAAGGTTTAATATTTAATCTTATTTTACTAATTCATTATGCTTTACGCTCACTCTATATCACTTATTACTCTTGTTTTTACACTTAAAACACTCTAAATGTGTATAGGTAGGTCTAGATGTGCTTTGGTATCAAATTGGGACCTTGAAAATAAGTTTTGAAAAAGGCAAGGAAAGGTCACGGCCATTAGGTAATACTTATTAACCATGACATAAGTTATACTTTGGTTCTAGACTGAGTGAAACTACCTCACGATCAGTACCAAAAGAGTGCTGACCGTGGCCTATGTTATGAGAGGGGATCACGATTGGTAGGTAATACCTGTTGACTATGACGTAGGTTCCATTTTGGTTCTGGATTGAAATTTGGACTATGTCACGGTCAGCACCAATTTCATGCTGATTGTCAGGTCAATTTTGCCCAAATGCAGATTCCCAAATTTAACTTGAATGTCATGTTTGACCTTGAAAACAATGTTTTTAGAGAAATTTATCTTCTACAAAATTGTTCCATTATATCTTTAGTTTCCAAAACATCAAAAATCACTCAATTATGACTTCTAAAGCTTATGATATCACTAAAACATTAAATACTATTCTAAAGGATAAAACAACAAGGGTTTGTGAACTTCGAGCCCAATTTCGATCACCTTAAGGGCAGATTCAAGTTTTGGGGTCTTCTATAAAGCTATAGATTGAATTTCATTTCCAACTAAAATAACCTTAATTCGACATCTATGGAAATAATTATTCCAATTACACTGAAATCTATATATATGACCTTAAAAAATCTCCACTTTTTCACTTTCCAAAGCATAAATCATCATTTTATTAACACAATCATTTTATTAACACAACATAGCAATAATTATTTCCATCATCAATCACAAAGCAAATATAGCATATGCATCCACTTAAATCAAATAAATATATAGCATAAGGAAGAAAAATGCCCAAACCTTAACAAGCTTCACCCCTTTTCTTCAATTTCCTTTTTCTTCTTTCTCTTTACCCCTGCTTGATTGTCCTTAATATAACATAAATTCACACATATAAATAAAAATTTACTTTTTTGAATCTAAAGTAAGGAGAAAAAAAGAGAGCTTTTACCTTACAACTTGCTAACCATTAATTTCTCTTTCCTCCAAATGCTTAATTAGGTTTTTAGGGGTTAGTTTAGGGAAAAATGAGGGAAAGGGATGGTTGCCTTCAGCTGTTAAAGTGATCAGCCATCCCTTTAAAGAAACCCCTTTAAATTCTACATCTTTCAAGAGAAGTCTAGAGAGAATAAGTGTTGCCTTCCTATTGGTCCATTTGGTTGGACAATGAAAATTTCACTTAGCTCCTTAATTCTCTTCAATTTACTATAGCTTCCCCTAAACTTTCTCTCTTGCTTTTCAATTGAACCCCTTATTAATATTTTCCTCTAATTAAATGCATGTATAACTTCTTTTAAAAGGATCATATTGCCCCTACTTTGCCAAAATAATTCCTTTTAGATCCCTCTCATAATGCATTAGCTAACCAAACCTGTATTGGTCACAATATCATTTAACCATGCATACATTCTTTGGGGTACATGTTGGGGCCTTACATTTCTCTCCCCCTTAAATGAATTTCATCCTCAAAATTCCCACTTATGTCGCTTATCGAATCTCATCACTTGCATTCCTATAACTCTGCCTTGACCCTTGTCAAATACTATCCTATATGATCTCTTCCTACTGCTCTTATTCCTTACTTTACCTATACTTTTCATATCATCACTGCACTTAATGTATATGCTGTGAGTTTCCTTTCTAGTTGGGGCCTATGCATATAACTTGATACTTTTCATATCTTGTCAAATGATGTTGATGCAATGCTGTGAAAGAAAGATAGAATGAAAATGTATGCTTTCATGTATCATAAATGTTTATCCATCCCATGCTATAACATGTGTAATCAATTACCAACATTGTTAAGAAGTTACTGATAGGTACACAAAACATCATATCCTATCTAAATCCACTTTTATATCAACTTTATATATGGCTTTTCGTACTTTATTATCTATCGAAAATAGAGACATCTACATTAGTCTGTACACTAGCATTGGATTTACAGTTTCAATTATCTATGCTTTCACTAGGATCCAATTTCATCTTTACTCTAGATAAGATAACACCTGCTTTAAGGTCATAACACTACATAAACACTCATCTCTAATCTATTCTCTAACACCTTATTGCCCAAAACTGCCTAAACATTTGCTCTCATACCATAATGTAACACTCGCTCTTATTACTTTTTTATTTACATATTATTCTATTAAATTTCTTGTACAAAAATACATTTATACATATGGCATATAATACACTTAAAGTATAATTAAAACTTTGTTCATTACATGTAATTACAACTTAGTGCATGATACACATCAGAATGATAAAATGAACAGTTAATATTAAAGAATGCTTAGGGATGCATGAATGTGTTTATGTATGTGTGTATGAATGCATGTATATGCATGTGTGTATGAATGCATGTATGTGTATGTGTGAATGATAATTCTTGTGGAAAGTTTGGGATATGTATCTACCACTGAGCATCTCTATGCTTAGGGCGTAGTTTGTTGACTACGCGCAAGTAAGAAAGATAAGAAGATGGTAACCAATGATGTAATGCTGATCAAGTTCAGAGATGAATTTAAAGATGTTTTGGCATGGCATGTGTATATATATGTGTATGGAAGGTATTGAATGTGAACTATACTTTTGTAATATTTTATTATTAGTATTATTTTCTAGTTAGATCTATTGTGTGTTAAGAATGTATTAAAAAAATTAGCAGACTATTTAACATTATCTTTTTCATAATTGTCTTTCTACTTTGATATCTGATCACTGTACATTGGGTATAGTGGCATAAGTGTGTTACAATTTATTGACATCAGAGCAAATGTTTAGGCGATTCTAAGATCGGGGTGGGTTAAGTGATTAGTTTATGTGTATATACATGCCATGAATAATTATAAGTGATTAAGATGATTTTAAGGATGGAAGTAGTGATGATACTCCATAAAGTGGTAAGGTGATAGATAAAGGGTTAATGCTATTGTTCGACTCATAGTTAATGAAAGATCAAGTGTGTTTCTTCGGAAACATTTATTACACGATTAAAGGATAAATACCTAGAAAAGTTAGTCCACAGTAATGATTATAGCTATGGCATATGAGTAAATTTTAAGGACAAAATTTGCTTATTGGGGAAGAATTGTAATGGCACAAATATCGGGTTAGTAGAAAATAGTATTTTTCGTTGATGAACAGTGACACAGAGGTAAATAGTACCCCCCAAAGTTGAAAAATATTTTATTTAATCATTAAAAAAATGTGCTAGTAGGAGCCCGAGGTTCCAATTTGGAATCAAAATGAGGTCAAATGAGTCTCCAAAAATTAAAAATAAAAAAATATCATGGCTTAGGTTCATGTAGTGCCCGGATTGACTAAGGTTTGATTGGGACATTAAAAATAGCAAGTGACTTCTAAAAATCACCAAAATTTTTATATCTACATTAAATGAGATGTATAATTATATGGAAATAAAAAATTAATTATTCGATGAATTTAAAAAATTGAATTATCAGACTAGTAAAAGTGAACTAGACCAAAAGGTAGTCTCGGATTGACTTAAAAATATTCATGCATCCTAATAAATATATTTTGAGAATTAAGGAGTTATTTTTAAGAAGGTTTCAACATAAGAAGTAAGAAAAAAATAATAATTTCATTTTAAATAGTAATTGATTGACTGCGAATTTGATCGAGGCTTTAAAAATAGCAAATGATCTTTAAAAATTGCAAGAATTTCAAGTTGGGCTCAAATTAATATTTATAATTTTTTGATAGAGAAAAATTAATTTTACAGTAACATCAAAAAATTATTAATCGAACCGATTTAAGTGAACCGAACCAAAAATGAATTACGATTGAGCTAAAAATTTTTATAAAGGCTATATTATATATTTTAAGAATTATAGAACTAATTTTGAGTGAATTTGAAGTTGGAAAGAGAGAGAAATAATTTAGAGTACATAAATGGCTTAAAATTAATTTTGGACTTGACTTAGGCCCAACCACCTTTATTGGACCAGCCAATCATAAGGTTTTTGCCTTCTTCTTCTTGAAGCTAAATTCTCTTTATTCCTCCATAACCATCATTTTCTTCATCTCTCTTCCAATCTCTCTCCAAAATTAAGTTTTCTATATTAATTTCCATCCTCTCTTTTCATTGCTGGTGGTTCCAAGAGATCAATTAAGGTGGAAAAAGTGTGAGAAGTCAAAAAGGAAAGCTTATGTCTTAAAATAAAGGTAGGTAAAATTGAGATTTTTAATTTGGTTTAAAGATTCTAATAGATAAATTAGAAGATGTAAATGATTTTTATATGGTTGTATTGAATTAAAGAAGCAAGAAAATGATGATTTCTTACCTTGTGAATTTTGGACACTTTAGGATCTTTAGGGAAAAGAACTGGTTCCATAGATTAAAGTAAAGAAAAGAGGGTTTAAGAGTGAAAAATAAGCTTTTGAGATAAGTGGATACAAATATCCCTTAATTTTCATTGATTTGGATGTAATTTGTGGTTATGTTTAATATGCATGTATGTGATTAATGCATGAACAATTAAATTAATTATTATAGAAATATTTAGAAGAATTAAAAATGATGTTTTGAATGATTTAAATAAAAAAATTTTGAAAAGTAAGATGAAAATTAAAATTATAAAGGACTTAAATGAAAGAAAGTGAAAGTTTATAGAAAAATTGGAATTTTACAAAGTATTGAGGAAAAATGGTAATTTAACTGTTCTAGAAATTAAAATGTAATTCCAAAAAAATATACTGAATTAAAAATATAAGATATAAATCCAAGGGTAAATTTGTGAATAAATAATAATTAGAGGTTTAAATTAGGGACCAAACATAAATTTTTCCTTGCATAAAAGTTCAAGTGTGAAAAAGAAAGAAATAATGATAAGAAAAAGTTAAAAGGGCAAAAAAATTTAAAAGTGAAGTTTAAAGTGAAAAATGACCTAATTGAAAAGAAATGAAAAGTTTAGGGGTAAAACAATAATTTTTTCAGAAATTAAATTTAATGAGCAAAAGTGATAAAGAAATAATAAGAAAAGATAAAATGGTAATTTAATGAACAACAGTCCAAAAATGAACTTTTGTAAAGTAAAAGGGCTAAAATATAATTTTACATGAAAAGTTAAAGCAAGGACCAAACAAAAGTTTTGTATGCCAATAAATAAATGTTTAGTAAAAATAAATAAATTAGTGGCAATTTTGTAATTAATGTGCAAAAAGGACAATTTTGCAATTAAATGATAAACTAAGGATTAAATTGAAAAGTACATCAAAGTAGTTGTATTTAATTGATATGGAATATGTATAACAATTTTTGAAAACGAAATTGTTGAATTATGGTGAAATAATTCATAAATGGGTAAAAATAATGAATTATAATGAGATAATTCATAAGACGTATAAAAGTGACAGAAAAGTCAATTAATAAGTATGGTAAAAGTATGAGAAAGTGTTAAAAAGGTTAAAGTGATTTCAAAAAAAGTAAATCATTTATAAAATGGATGAGAATGATAAACATGTAAAATGAATAATGTACTGAAATCCAAAAGTAAGTGAAAAAGGCAGATGTGTAAGAGCGATAAAGGACTGGACTAAAAAAAAAGAACTACATAAGTAGTATACTAAAATGATTGGAAAGTATTGTATAATTAGTTTACTGGAATTAAAAGAAAGAATTGACTTAATAGTATTATGAAATATAAAGAAAGATCTGAATGAGAAATGTACTGAAATAAAATGAAAAACAAATTGAAATGTCAAAAATATGGAAAGGATTTTGAAATGAGTAAGAATGTTGCCCTTAGTAGTAGTCTGGCAGCTTAATCTAGCTCAAGATATAATTAACTAGCCATAGGGACACTTATACCGTGGTACAAGTCATGGCAACTTGCATTGCTATGGTGGGATCATAATGATCACCCATAGTATCTATTCTAATTGTTCTACTATGCTCTGATATGATCTGAGAATGATTAATTCTTCAAGATCATCCCATACTGTACTATACTATTGTGAGCCCATGGAGTCCACATCCCGTATATCCGATTTGAGGATTTCTACCAGGAATGCACTAGGGGCATAATGGTAATAATGATATGAAAATGCAAAATGTGAAATATGAATGGAAATGAAAGTGGAAAAGGACTGATATAACCGAAAATAGATAGTTAAGATCAGAATGATAATTTACCCAAATAATAAATTTGATGGGTAAAGAAATAAAACAATAAAAATATGTATGAGAATGACAAGATAATAAATGAAAAGCTTAAAAGTAATCCTATGTTGTCATGGAGGACTAAATTGGTAATTTGACATGAAAATGTTAAAACAAGAACTGATCAATAATGTGTATGCGAGATAATGAATTTAAAATGAAAACATGTAAACTGATAGCAAATCGTAAATAGAATGTAAAATGATAGTTCTGAAAACAATTGAAAATTATGTATGCAATTTGCCATAAGTGGTACAATGATAATGCTACAATAAGCTGTAGGTCAAAGTAAAAAATTAGTGTAAATAAATGATAAAAGAAAATACAACTGTAATTCAACAAAAATGTAAGGACTAAATTGTAATTTTGCCAATAGAATGTTAATTGAGAAATGAAATTGTAATTGAGCCCTATCCTATAGTAAGATAGGAATTAAAAAATTAATTAACCTTAAGAACATATATGGCTGAAATTAAAAGATCCCTTTTTAAATAAGCAATTGAATAAGTGCTTAATTATCTGGGGAAAATGAACATATTTTTGAATTATCAAATGATTATGTAAAGAATAAAGGAATGAAAATAAATTTCTAAATGAAAATGGATAGTAAACAAACATACTTGTAAAGAGCGAAGAGAAAAGATATTAAAATGTAAAATGATAAGCCAATAGTATACTAAGAACCAAAATTTGTAAATTGCATAATGAACAGTAAATGAACTGTATAAATAAGTTCAGTTATTAATATCAAAATGATTAATTATAATTGAAAGTTAATATGAGAAATAACTAAAAGATAAGTGTAAGGCAAAACGAAAATAACCGATGTATCCTACTGAATGATCACAATAGTTATACATGATTGACCGCATGTGTGCATGATTGCATGTTACACATCAGAATGATAAAATGAACAGTTAATATTAAAGAATGATTAGGGAAGCATGTATGTGTCTATGTATGTGTGTATGAATGCATGCATGTGTATGTGTGAATGATAATTCTTGTGGAAAGTTTGGGATATATATCCACCACTGGGCATCTCGATGCTCAGCGCATAGTTTGTCGATTGCGCGTAGGTAAGAAAGATAAGAAGATGGTAACCGATGCTATAATGCGGATCAAGTTCAAAGATGAATTTAAAGATGTTTCGGCATGGCATGTATATATATGTGTGTATGGAAGGTATCAAATGTGAACTAAACTTTTGTAATATTTTATTATTAGTATTGTTTTCTAGTTGGATCTGTTGTGTGTTATGAATGTATTTGAAAAAAAATTAGCAAATTATTTAGCATAGTCTTTTTCATGATTGTCTTTCTGCTTTGACATCCGATCACTATATGTTGGGTACAGTGGCATAAGGATGTTACAATCATTGCACTTAATGTATATCCTGTCAGTTTCCTTTCCAATTGGGGCCTATGCGTATATCTTGATGCTTTTCATATCTTGTCAAATGATGCCGATGCAATGCTATGAAAGAATGATAGAATGCAAATGTATGCTTTCATGTATGATAAATATTTACCCATCCCATGCTATAACATGTGTAATCAATTGCCCACACTGTTAAGAAGTTACTGACAGGTACATAGAACATCATATCCTATCTGAATCCACTTTCATATCAACTTCACATTAGAGTTTTCCTACTCTACAATCTATCGAAAATAGAGACATCTACATTAGTCTTGGCAGTAGCACTGGATTTACACTTTCAATTATCTATACTTTCACTATGATCCAATTTTATCTTTACTCTAGATAAGATAACATCTACTTTAGGGCCACAACACTATATGGACACACATCACTAATCTATTATTTAACATTTTATTGCCTAAAACTGCCTAAACCTTAGCTCTGATACCATAATATAATGCTCACTCTTATTAATTTTTTATTTACTTATTATTCTGTTAAATTGTTT